>WNWK01007537.1:0-85000 GCA_009830355.1 Cherax destructor | reverse complement strand
ATGTAAGGAAGGCAGTGATTTTTCGTAGTGGGCAAGAGGAATAACATATTGTGGGATTAAGGAAGACCCAGGTGTGTATATATAGGGTAAGTGCATGAGGCAGTGGATAGAATGAAAGGGAGTAAAGCAGTTGGGATAGATGGGATTAAGATTGGGATGTTAAAAGCAGGTGGGAATATTGTTTTTTTAGTGGAAGGTAGCAGTGTGTGTGTTTATTTTCTTTGTACAAGGGAAAGGGGGACAAGAGATTATAAGCCTATCGAGTATACCAGATAGTTTAAATGATGAGTGGTGCACTGAGGAGTCTGTGGAGACAGAAAACATTATCCATGGAAGCAAAGAGGGGAAAGTATGAGAGCATAGTTATACCAATGCTTTTATATGGGTGTGAAGCATGGGTGGTGAATGTTGCAACAAAGAGAAGGCTGGAGGCAGTGGAGATGTCGTGTCTGAGGGCAATGTGTGGAGTGAATATAATGCATAGAATCCGTAGTTTGGAAATTAGGAGGTAGTGTGGGGTTACTAAAAGTATTATCCAGAGGGGTTGTTGAGGTGGTTCAGACATTTAGTACAGGATGGAATGAAGTAGAATGACTTGGAGAGTGTATAAATCTGTAGTGAAAGGAAGGCGGGGTAGGGGTCAGCCTAGGGTAGGTTGGATGGAGGGGGTAAAGGAGGTTTTGTGTGTGAGGGGCTTGGACTTCCAGCAAGCATGCGAGACCACGTTAGATAGGAGTGAATGGAGACAAATGGTTTTTGGGACCTGATGAGCTGTTGGAGCGTGAGCAGGGTAATATTTTGTGACGGGATTCAGGGAAACTGGTTAGCCGGATTTGAGTCTTGGAAATGGGAAGTACAATGCCTGCACTTTAAAGGAGGGGTTTGGGATATTGGCAGTTTGGAGGGACTTCTAAACTGTCGTATCTGAGTGCCTCTGCAAAGACAGTGATTATGTATGAGTGATGGTGAAAGTGTTGAATGATGATGAAAGTTTTTTTTTTTCTTTTTGGGTCACCCTGCCTCGATGGGAAACGGCCGACATGTTAAAAAAAAAAAGATGGGGTAGTAAAAGAAATTAATGCTAGGGTGTTGGAGATGTAGGATGTTGAATTTGATAAAAAGTTGGAGTTATCACAGTTGTTCTTTGCCGATGACAATTCTTTTGAGGGATTAGTTTGAGATACATAAAAAGAAATTAAAGTGAACGTAGAAAAGAGTAAAGATGATGAGGATAACTAAAAGAGTCTTTGCAGTGATAGACTGAATATTATATAGGAAGAAGTGGATATTTTTAGATATTTAGGAATGGATGTGTCAGCAGATGGGTCTATGAAAAACAAGGTGAACCATAGACAACATGAGGGCAAAAAAGTAGGTGGCATTTGGAGGCATTCTGTGGAAAGAAAAATTTATCTATGAAGACAATAAAAACTAATGTATCAGAGTATAGTGGTACCAACACTTTTATATAGGTGAGGCATGGAGTTTCAAATGCTGCAGCAAGGAGGTGGTTAGTCAGTGGGAATGTTGCGTGAGGTGTGAATGTCATAGTTTGGAGAGAAGAAATTAAAAGGTAATGTGGGGTTCATAAATACATAATTCAGAGGGCCGAGGAGTTGTTGAGGTAGTTTGGGCATGTTGAGGAGATGGAGAAAAATAAGATGAAAATGGTGTGTAAATCTGAGGTGGAAAGTAGGAGGGTATGGGTAGTGCCAGGATTAGTTTGAGGGAGGGGGGTAAAGGAGGCTTTGAACATGTATGAGGCTTGTATGAGCATGTTGTAGTGTGAACAAGGTACCCTTTTGTGAAAGGATTCAGAGAAACAAGTTAGCCAGACTTGAGTCCTGGACGTGGGAAGGGCATTGCCTATACTTCAAAGGAAAGGTGGGGAGGTTGCTATCATAGGGTAATCTGACTTAAGTTAGCACACTTCTGGCAAGACAACAATTGAATGTGATTTTTTTTTCTTTTTGTCATCCTACCTTGGTGGGGGGGATAACCAGTGAGGTAAAAAAATATTACAATAAATGGAAATAGAATAAAGATGGTCAATGTTATCTTAATTCAGATCTGCTAAGTATAGTAAAAACATTAATTTTAACAAGACATTTATAGGAATATCATGTATTTTACCATTGTTTTAATTATATAATTTTTCTTTTTCAGGTTGCTCCACAATATATGAAAATGAACGTTTTTGTATCAACTGTTATAAAATGCGTAATTCTACTGCCCTAAATCATTCTCGTATTATAGCAGCAGCTAAGAAAAAAATGGCTTCTGGCTATTAATGTGAAAGTACTTTAAAGGTTCAAAATCCCCGACATGTTTTTAAGTGTTGAAAAAAGACGACTAACATTTCTAGCTTGGGTGAGTAGTTAATTTTGTGTAATTTTTAACATAGCAAAAATAACATGTATGGAAAGGACTGCCTACAAAGGTATGAAGAAAATGACAGAAGAACAAAGCTTTTCAAGTGTGGTATCTGTCTTAATGTGAAATTCCTTCGGGCGTTAGAACACAAAAAAAATTAAAGGACTTTTAAAAAATTGAAAGAACTGTATATGAAATGGCGAAACATTTTCCAGTTCATGGCACTGTTATACAGGAATGTGCAGAAAGTGAGAACTGTGCTCAGCAGCACACAAGTGAAAAAATAGAATTTACATTTAAGGATTGAAAGGCACAAGTAAGGAAAAAAAGAGTTGTATTATATATTCATGGAGGAGCATAAGATCTGTAGTGGGGTCATATAGTACCTGGGTAGTGGGAAGTAATTAAGAGGCATTCATTTTAAGGATAATTAAAATTTTAAAAGGGTGATGTAACTATAAGGTGGGTGCCTTGATGCCAGTGTGGAGCTCTAGTTCTTCCCTTCCTCAGGTCAAACAATTGCCTTCCATTTCCCAGGTACTGTGTGACCCCTGTACAGGTTTAACACTTCATCATAATTAAAGGATGGTGTGTAGATACATAAAAAGCAGGTTATTGCTGTAAAAGTGAACAAGAAAACCACTGGAGGTTCCTCCTTAAGGTAATGCTTCTATGGCCCACCAAGTCTAACTTATGTACAAAAGAGAACATATACAAAGTTAAGTTCACCTGTAGATAGTTCAGAGAGGTCACTACCCCTCATAGCCCAGTCTGTTTTTACCTACCAGGGGCTTTATTAGTCCTGTACAATATCAATAGTAGCATGGTAGTCAGTTAGGGAAGATTAGGTGCACAAAATGATTTATTGATGTCACCTGACTAAGTTTCGTTGGCCTAAAATTTAGCCAAACTTTGGTAATATTATTATTCTCAACTGCATTGTTAAGACAAACAGTTTGATTTTAAATCCTCTTGCTTGATGATAAGTTTACCATCATTCCATTTAATCAGATGACAATGGCTACTCCTGTAAATAACAGAGATTATTAACAGTGGCTGGCTTATTTATGCTCATTGACACTGGTGTGTTCTGTGTATACTATTTTTAACTGTTTCTCACATCCCTGTTTGGCTTAACACTCCAGCTTTGGTTTCAACTAGACTTATTGGTTTCTTGCTGGTCAAGTCTCTTAATGTTAATACTGGTAGTAGTGGCTATTCTAATATTAATCTAAGACAAGTCTTTCCAAAGATTTGTCAAACTTGTAGGTATTGATGATCCTCAGAGCACAACATTTACAGTTGTTGATGAAATAAAGTGGGGTATTAAGTTATGGAAGACCCAATCACTTTTCTCCTCAAAGTATTCAAAGGCCACATACCCTGGAGACCCTCACATAAAATTTGATGACATCTCTGCACTTCTTGTCATATTATTGTAATTCAAACTAAGCACTAAAATAACTTGTCATAGTCTTAATGGAACTGCATTGTCATTATTAGTTGGTTATCAGCACACTTTGGAAGCAGCTTTTTGTCAAGTCTACATATTGCACATCAAAGAAGGCACGTTTGTCCTCGTATTCTTCAAGTGGAAATTTAGTGGAAATCTCAACTGCTGAATCTTTGCTAGAGGTCAGTGATGCTTAACCTCCCGAGTTCTGTGAGGAAGATATCTACATGCACGCACACTGTGGCTGTTGCCATTGGCGTCTGAGAACCTATGTAGCACAGATTATTATTATAATCAAATAAAGCGCTAAACCACAGGGGTTATACAGCATATGTAGCACAGAATACCTTAAGAAGAACCTTGATCAGGTCTTCGAGACTACACTTCCCCTCTCGTTTCGTTAATGACTGTAGATGTGCTCTACAGATCATTAAAATGTCTTAAGTTTGAAAATCTCTGGAAAGATTTGCTATCCTTCCCAACAACAGTGTGGCAAATTATATTCTAGCTCCTTTAAGTGCTTTTGGTTTAGCGCTTCTATTTGATTATTATAATAATAATAATAATAATTTAAGTGCTTTCTTAAAGTAGCCACTACCACCACCTCTACCATTAGACATTATTATTATTATAAATAAAAAAGCGCTAAACCTACAAGCATCATACAGCGCTGCCCGGCAGGGAAGGATGCAGGAGTAATGGGTATTATTATAATCAAAGAAAGCACTAAACCGACAAGGGTTATACAGTGCTGAGGAGTAATGGGTAGCAAGAGGGAGAGGGATGATTATTAGGTCATGGAGTGCAGTGGGGTAGAACCATTAGACTTAACTAGCAAGAAACCTACAAATCTTCTTAAAATCAAAGCTGAAGTTTGACATGTGGGGATGCAAGAAATGTGGAAGATATAGCTAGACTTGCACACCAGTCTCTTGAGTATAAATAAATTTGGTGTACTATTAATAGTATCTCTGTTATTCATAGGAATAGCCACACTTAATTGGTGGTATAATTATTATGGGGAAGTGCAAAACCTGTAAGGGTTGTACAGCACCTGTGGGGAAGGGGGGGGATGGCAGGTATTCAGGCTTAATTCAGGGAATTGGAGAACAGATCCAAACACTTGAAGTGGAATAAAGAAACATATTTAAGTAAATGCCATTGTTTAGAATCAGATATATTTGTCTTACTATTGCAGTTGCATAGAGTACAGGAATTTCAGTATGTATATCCAGATTTTTGGCTAAATTATTTTAGGCCATAAGGTGACAGTCATTTTGTGCACTGTGCTTACAGTACAATTGACTATATGGTAATATAAATTTCACTTTTTGTCTTGGATTGATAAAGCCCCTGGTGGGCAAAAAGTTACCACAATAAAGTTAGTACCAAATGTTGCGGGTTATACATTTGTCAGTGTTATTTACCTTGTTTGTAACAGGTCCAGTTAAAATGCTTCTGCATAGCCTCTGTTCATTGTCACCTATGGCCCAGTGCAACAACAGGGATAAAACTACTTTGATTAGCATTTCCCCATGAACATTGGCAGTGCTGTATGACCCTTGTCCCCTGTGGTTTAGCGCTTCTATTTGATTATAATAATAATAATAATAATGTATGACCCTTGTGGGGTTAGTGCTTGGTTTTGCTTATAATAATCCCCATGAACATATTAAACACAGCAGGGTCATACAGCATCCTTTTCTTATAACAATCCTTTGATGCTGGTAAATGGCTTGATACAAAGGTTATTATAATAAAAACCAAGCACTAAACCCACAAGGGTTATAATTATAATAATGGGGAAGTGCTAAACCCATGGGGGGATATTATTATAATCAAAAAGAAGCACTAAACCACGGGTTATACAGCACGGCTGGACAGGACAGGATGCAGGGAGAATGGGTTGTAAGAGGGGGAGAGATGATTAGTAGGGTATGAAGTGCAGAAGGGCAGTGGATAGTGCAGGGATAGAGGGTAGCAAGAGATCGAGGTAGAAAGGACTTGAGGGATCATGGGGGGATATGCACCTGGTTGATAAAAGAAATGCAAGCTATCCTCTACTTCCTTGGATCAAACCCATTTTTTAGGTGCTATGTGATCACTATGGGTTTAGCACTTCAACTGAATATATAATGATAAAAACATGCTAATTCAGGACTGAGGGTTAGACATCTCTGTGATTATTACATTTGTGTGAAGTTGCAATGACCATCTGACTGTGATAACTTTTTTGAAGTAATTGTCATATTCTAAAGCAAGCACCAAACCTCTATTGGCCATACATCTTATTGCAGTAAGGCTGCATAAGGGTTATAAGTATAGTACAGAGCAAGGCTTTATTACAAAAACCAAGCACTAAGCCCACAAAGGTCATACAGCACTGCAGCAAGGCTTTAAGATGTATTTTACCAAGGGTTGTGCTTTGCTTTATTGACAAAAAAAAAATTGTACATTCCTACAAGTATAGGTTGTTATATATGTAGAGAAGTAGACTGTCAGGTCACAGGTGATGTGGGTTGGGGAAGGATTGTGTAAATTCCCCAGCAGGTGTACAAGAAATCTTTCTAGGCCAAAATTCTTATTCTTATAATCAAGGGGGAAGCTCTAAACCCATAGGATTATACAGCACCTGTGGGGGGGGATGAAGATATTCAGGTTTAATTCAGGGAACTGGAGCACAGATCCAATTCCCTAGATCAAGAGCCCCTCACCAGCATCAAGAAACCTTCCTTGAGGGGCTAGGCCAAAAGTACCTTTTATTCTACTGGATGGGTATTATAATCATGGGGGAGCACTAAACCTGTAGGGATTATACAGTGTCTGGGGAAAGGAGAGGATGGAAGGTATTCAGGCTCAATTCAGGGAACTGGAACACAGATCCAATTCCCTAGATCAAGAGCCCCCTTGAGGGGAACTCTGCTGGATGGTGTATAGTCATGTCTAATGCTGCTCTATGGCATTGTATCCTAATGACAGCTACTTAAGACACTTCTACCCTGCCTCCCCCCCCATCATCTTCTGAGGATAATTTTTGCCTTGGCCCAAAGTGTGCAAGTTTGTGTCTGTGTAAGCCACATGCACTGCTTATTATAAATCTTGCATTACATTCATTGGATAATCTCATACACTTTACTAATACCATTATGAATTAAAAAAGAGGAAGGCATACTTATAGGAGTCTTCCTCACAGTCTGCAAAATTTGTAGCCTTAGGAATTTTGAAATTTTTTTATAAGTATGTGACACCACCTCTCTTAAATTACTACTACATTTCATTCCTGATAGCAAACAGAGCACAACACATTGTCAAACCTGGGGAAAATGCAGAAGTTAATATGTATTACATTCATGGTAGGATTCACTAAAACTGGGTCCTACAGCAGTCAGGCTTTATCCAAGGAAGAGGAGATGTTCAATTCCTTGGCTCAAGTGCCTCACTGACAGCAAGGAGTCTTGATATTTTAGTATCAGTAGATGCATTCTTTAAACTGATTCTCCCCCCCCCCCCACCTTGATGCTGATGAGAGGCTCTTGATCCAACTAACTGGACGTATCCTTACCTTCCTCGGATAAAACCTGCTATATATTCCCTACGAGTTTGATGATATTCACCGATTAAAAAAAAAATACTTCCACTGGTTAAACCACTATCAGAATCACACCTTGGATGGCAGGTATTGCTGATAAGGTAGACACTTGGTGCAGCACAATTATAAGTATTATTACAATCATAACTGCTAAACCCACAAGGACAAATAATATAAAACTTTTGCTCTGGGTAGAACTTTACTAAGTCATACAAGCAGTGTAACAGATTATTTATAATATACTTTTTGGGGTTTTCTCCCATGTAAAATGAGTTTGAAAAGCAACTTGGCCATACTAAATTATTCAAATTCTATTCTATAAGGTATGGTTTTATATGTCATATCTGCCACACTGGCATTGCTATAAAAATCTTAGTTATGTTGTTGGCTACTCTACAGTGGGTAGAAATGATGATTGTGTTCTCTTTAGGTACCATAAATATTGCCCATCTATACAACTTTGGTGACCTACTCAACTGATATCCTTGGGTAACCAAACTGTACCTAAATCAACAAGTACACTGTAGCCAACTACCCAAAGTCATATAGAGATGTGTATCTGGACTGGTGAACAGGTAATATACAGCCTTAATGACCCTTTCTTTGATGACAAAGAGGATTACCAAGGGAGGGGAGGGAGAATTTAGGATGGGTAGGGAATGTGTATACCAGGTGTTTACACTGAAGCATACAAGTGAACAATACTTAAGTAAGAGTAAGCAAGTTACATTTATATACAGTGGTACCTCGAGTTACGATATTTTTTCGTTCGAGAATGCTGTTCAAGTGCCATTACCAAACGAATTTATCCCCATAAGGAATAATGTAAAATAGACTAGTCCTTTTACACCCCCAAAAATATACTTACAAAAGCATTTAAAAAAATAAACTTACATAAAAGGGCGATTTTGGGGACCATCGTAACTCGAGGTACCACTGTATTTTTAACACAGCTGTCTCCCATTAAGGTAAAGTGTCCTGAAAGTAAAACACTTTCACCATTACTGTCAGTCTTGCCAGAGGCATGCTGTCATTACAGCTCAAGTGTCCCTCCAATATCCCACCATCTCTCCAGAGTGCAGGCACTGTACTTCCCACCTCTAGAAGACAAGTTCAGCTAACCAGTTCCCCTCAGTCCCTTAATAAATGTTAATTTGCTTACACAGTCATAAAACCCACTTGCCTCCACTTACTCATATTTAACATGCTTGTACATGCCTGTTTGATGGCCAAGACCCTCTCCAACCATTCCTAGGATGACCCCCTACCCATCTTTCTCTCCACTACAGATTTATACACCCTCCAAAAAATCCTATTGGTGCCATCCTCCATTATGGCTTTAAAAAATACATATAGTAGGGTGGCTGAGGGAGCAATGTGGTAGAGGTTGCAAATGTATGGAATAGGTAGGTTACTAATAAGTTTTTACGAGGAGATTGAGACTCGGGTTAGGGTATATTGGAAAGAAAGGAACTACTTTCCAGTTAAAGTAGGCTTTAAACAGGGATGTGCGATGTTACCATGGTGGTTTAACAAAGTTTTAGATGGACTTTCCAAAAAAGCAAATGCAGGGTGTGGGATTTAAAGGTAGTGAATCTGACAGTTGCTCTTTGCTGATGACAGTCTTTTAGGGAGATACTGAAGAAAAAGTGTAAAGGTTAGGATATGAGAGTGTGCATAAAAAAGAAAATTAAAAGTGAACATAACACGGAGTAACAATAATATAGTAATCAAATAAAGCACTAAACCCAAGAGGGTCATACAGCTGAGTAACAAAAAAGCCTAGTCAATGAAAAATAGGATATCAGATTAGAGGGAGCATGGAGGAAGTGAATGCATTTAGATACTATAAATTTGGGAGTGGATGTTTTTGAAAGATAGGTCTTATGAATGGTGAAGTGAACTAAAGAGTAGATGACGGGGAGAAAGGTAAGTGGAATGTTAAGGCATCTGTAAAGAGAAAGTATCTATGGAAGCAGAAAAAGGGTTCCAGTGGTACCAACATTTTTATGTGGATATTAGGCATGGTCTTTAAACACTGCAATGAGGCTGCTGAAGGCAGTGGAGATATCATGTACATACATGTACCCAATTGTTGCTGTGTTAGAAACTAGTTCTGCTGAAAGTTGGTAATTTGTATAAGCAATTCCCATTCTGCTGAAAAGAACTAACCTGAATTTGGAGACCAATTAAGGTAAAAGGCATTACACCCTATAACTATTCTATGTACAAGTGAGTCGAGATTTATGGACTAGTCTCCTAAACACCTGATGCCCTTGTTCACCTGCCAGTAAAGTATATTTGTAGCTGAGAGCTAATTAATTATTATAGGTTTTATCTTAAGCAGGACAAGATTTATGGGCACTTTTTAACACCTATTAGTTAACTTCTGTAGCTTACATATATGGATCCCAATTAAAATATCACATGGGCATTTTTGGGTTATCCCGAGGTAACTGTACATTCTTGGTCACAAATATATGCCTTAAACTGTTTACTGTAATCAATGTGAAAGTTTATAATAGTAAGTAAAACTTATGTAATGAACCTAAGTGTTTATATCAGACTCCCACTAGATAAAATACTTTGTGATTACTTATTATTTTTTTATTAACACATTGGCCTTCTCCCACCAAGGCAGGGTGGCCCGAAAAAGAAAAACTTTCATCATTCACTCCATCACTGTCTTGCAAGAGGCATGCTTACACTACAGTTATAAAACTGCAACATTAACACCCCTCCTTCAGAGTGCAGAAACTGTACTTCCCATCTCTAGGACTCAAGTCCAGCCTGCCGGTTTCCCTGACTCCCTTCATAAATGTTACCTTGCTCACACTCCAACAGCATGTCAAATCCTAAAAACCATTTGTTTCCATTCGCCCCAAACACGCTCACGCATGCTTGCTGGAAGTCCAAGCCCCCCTCCCTCCAACTTTTCCTAAGCCGACCTCGACCCCGTCTTCCCTCCACCAGAGGTTTATACACTCGAAGTCATTCTATTTTGTTCAATCCTCTCCACATCTCTGAACCACCTCAACAACCCCTCCTCAGCCCTCTGGATAATAGTTTTGGTAATCCCGCACCTCCTCCTAATTTCCAAACTACGAATTCTCTGCATTATATTCACACCACACATTGCCCTCAGACATGACATCTACATTGCCTCCAGCCTTCTCCTTGTTGCAACATTTACCACCCATGTTTCACACCCATATAAGAGCTAATTTAAATGAACAAGTTGTGCCTTATCTCTTACTAGTAATTCTTGATAGTGGGCTTTTGATAACAGGTTTAACACTTTTCGTATGAATATAATGGTTGATCCTGATGGGTTAAGCACTTTCCCTTGAATATAATGGTATAGGCCAGTAGCCTACTGCACAAAGTCAGTTAAAACAAACTTAATTTTTTTTAACACGCTGGTTGTCTCTCACCAAGGCAGGGTGATCCGAAATAAAAACTCGCCATCATTTACACTATCTCTGTCTTGCCAGAGGCACACAGATACGACAGTTTAGATATCCCTCTGAACAGCAAATACCCCAAACCCCCTCTAAGAGTGCAGGCACTGTACTTCCCACCTTCAGGATTCAAGTCCACCTAAATTAGCATTTAAGTGTAATACTACGACCTAAGTGATTCTGGGTTATCAGGAGTAAAATTCTGCATAATGTATCATTGTCAAATATGAAGTTTATGTACGAGGGCTAAATAAACACTGGAGTTAGCTTTGTTCAATTCTACATAATGTACTACTGTATAGTATATAAATGCACTATAAACGTTTAAAAATTATGAGGCCTAAATAAAAATTCGTAAGGTTACATTAACCTAGCTAAGGTGACCCATCTTTGCCTAATTTTTATATCTTTAGATGTACAGTAGTTATATTTCATCTCCTTCCCCCTCTATCAGCCAACATGGCCATCTTCAGACAGTTTCTCTGATCCATGTATGGCTTTGATCTATAATTTGCTTAAATTTGGACACCACCCAACAACTGCATATACTAATTCAGACCTATTATACAGTATGTTGTAGCTAAGCTTATTAACTGTGCATATACGTATTACTGTATATAGTATAGTGGGAGGTGCATGTCCTGGTGTATATATCTCATTGCATATATATTGGAAGATACATCTGCATATACACTGAGGTGTATATGCGGGTGAATCTTTTATGTCTCATTGCATATATACTGGGAGGTGTCTCAGTGTGTGTACACATAGTTGTATACATCTTGGTGCATATATCCTGAAGTACATGTCTCATTGTATATACATTCACAGCAGTTCTTTGGCTGACACCACCCTTCAACCTAAAATTAAGCAGTCCTTGGACTGACACAACTTGTCAAACCAACAGTGAAGCAATCCTCAGGTCCTTGGACCGACAACTTGTCAAACCATCAGTGAAGCAATCCTCAGGTCCTTGGACTGACACAACTTGTCAAACCATCAGTGAAGCAATCCTCGGGTTCCTGGACCGACACAACTTGTCAAACCATCAGTGAAGCAATCCTCAGGTCCTTGGACTGACAACTTTTCAACCTAACAGCAGTCCTCGAGCCAATGCAGCTTTTCAATCCAACATACATAGGAACTCTGGCTTTACATAACTTTCCAACCCAATGGCAGTCATGAGGCCCAAACCCTTCAGTCCAACAGACAACATGAAGGGGAGGCCTACTGCACTGCTCTTCCCACTGAGGCAGGGGTGACCCAAAAATGAAGAGACACTTTCATCATCATTCACTCCATCATTGCCTTGCCAGAGGCATGCCTACACTAAAGTTAAAAAACTGCAATATATCTAACACCCCTCCTTCAAAGCAAAGGCACTGTACTTCCCACCTCCAGGACTCTAGTCCGGCTAACTGGTTTTCCTAAATCCCTTCATAAATGTTACTTTGCTTACACTCCAACAGCACGTCAAGTCATAAAAAACCATTCGTCTCCACTTGTTCCTATCTAATGCGCTTGCTGAAAGTCCAAGCCCCCTTGCACACAAAACCTCCTTTACCCCTTCCCTCCAACCTTTCCTAGGACAACCCCTATCCTGCCTTTCTTCCACTACAGATTTAAATGCCCTCTAAGTCATTCTATTTTGATCCATCCTCTCTAAATGTTCAAAACACCTCAACAACCCCTTCTCTGAACTCTGGATAAAACTTTTAGAACCCCCGCACCTTTTTCTAATCTCCACGCTACGGATTCTCTCTTGTTATATCTACACCGTACACTGCCCTCAGACACATCTCTACTGCCTCCAGTCTTCTCCTTGTTGCAACATTCACCACCCATGCTACACACCTATATAAGAGCATTGGTACCACTATACTCTCATACATTCCCCTTTGCTTCTATGGATAATGTTCTTTATCTCCACAGACTCCTCAGTGCTCCACTTGCCTCTTCTCCCTCACCAATTATATGAATCACCTCGTCTTTCACAGCCATCTGCTGACAAGTCCACGCCCAAATATCTGAATACATTAACTTCCTCCATACTCCCTCCAATCTGATATCCAATATTTCATTACCTAAATTTTTTGTCATCCTCATCACCTTGCTCTTTCCTATATTCAGTTTTAATTTCCTTCTTTTACATATGCTTCCAAACTCGTTCACAAACCTCTGCAACTTCTCTTCAGATTCTCCAAGAACAGTGTCATCAGCAAAAAGCAACTATGACAATTTCTACTTTGTGTTAGATTCTGTATATTTTAATCCCACACCTCTTGCCAATACCCAAACATTCACTTCTCTCACAACCATGGTGACATCACACATCCATGTCTAAGGCTTACTTTCACTGGGAAATAATCTCCCTCTCTGCTACATACTCTAACCTGAGCCTCACTATCCTCATAAAAACTAACGGGTTTCAGTAATCTACCTCCTATTCCATACATTTGCAACATCTGCCACACTGCTCTCCTATCCACCCTATCATATGCATATTTACCAATACCATGGCATGTCTGAAATAATTTCTGTCAACTTGCTTGGCCAATTTCCCTTGCATGCTTATTTTTCCCACACTTTATGACAAGATCAACCAGTCACTTTCCCACACAATCAAGACTTGTGTACAATATTTCAAATAATGATTTTTTTGAAAATGCAATCCCTGGATGTACCATGTATATTCTACTATACTGTAAGCGGCCACCTCAAATGACTGAAAAAAAATCCAGAAGTTACCAAAGGTCATCAAATATCACACAAAATAGCATTACACTTCCCTGGCTATACAACAGCCACCACTGCCAGTTACAGCATTAATCTGCTCCAAACCATTAATGTTTCTAAGTAAGCAAAGAAGGTAATAAAAGTAGAATATTTAGGCTTGTAAACTACAAGTCTAGTTACTATCCTTGAAAATAAAAAGTGGCAGGCAAGATGCTCAGCCACAACCATGGTAAACATTATGATCACCTGCTAATATCCTTACCAACACTAAGTCTATTTAGGCTTTTTGGTACATAATTACAGTTGACATAATGGGAGTGCTTTAAAAGGCAGGGTGCAGGTGATGATCTACCCATGCACACCTTATGATGCCTAGTTGCTGGTGAGCCTTTCCCCCTCAATCTGAGGTACTGAACTTATCTTTCCCTTCCTAATGCAGCAACTTTTTCAAGGTGGGGATCTGCAATTTTGGAGACCCTGTAGGTAATATTTTCAGGCACTCTTGAGAGGGAATGGAGAGGTCCTTCTCTCGCCATTTTAGCAGCTGCTGAGACTAGATCAGTAACTGCTGCCAATGTAGAACTTTATGTGAGTAATTAGCTGACCTCCATTGTCTTGTTTCTCTCAGAGATCTTACCACTGTCACCCTAGTATGTCTATCACCTCAATCTTGTCCCCCAGGATGCAACCCACACCAGTTGACTAACAACTAGGTACCTACTTACTGCTATGTGAACAGGGATTGCAGGTGTAAGGAAACATGACCATTTCCACCCGTGTCAGGAATCAAACCACAGACACTCAGTGTGTGAGGCAATACCGTTGTCAACCAAGCCACAAACAATACTAATAACCCAATAACAACTGGAGCTCTTTACAGAATCCCTCACACCTACTTACTAAAGTTGTGATGATTCAAGACATGATAAACACTCAATAAAAACCACTAATAATTGCGGGAGATTTGTGCTTAATAGCACACAGTCTTGCCTTATAATACCCTCAAATCACCAAACCCACTAGAATCACAATTGGTTTCAGTTTCAAATTATACCAGCTTTGATAATAATAGAGCCAACAATGTGATCAGTCACGAGGGAGCCTTCACCAAATTCAACTTCAATAACAAAAACATAATGTGGGACTAAGTCAACCAGGTCCTAAATGATTTAAACTGGGAAGATATCCTAAGCAACACAGATCCAAACCTGTGTCTAGAACAAATTAACTCTGTGGCACTCGAGGTATGCTCAAGGCATATTCCTTTAAGGAAAAGGAAGAGAAGATATAAACTAGGAAGAGAAGATATAAACTAGAAAGAGAAAGGCACTCCCTATACGTACAGGCAACGGCAAAGAATAACAGAGCGGCTAAAAGAAGCCAATATATCTGTAATATGAAGGAAGGCACTGGTCAGAGAAATAGTAAACATCGAACTTAAGCTAAAGGAATCCTACAAGAGTCAAGAAATGCAGAAAAAACTAAAAGCCATAAATGAAATTTAAAGAAACCCAAAATATTTCTTTTCTTATGCCAAATCTAGGTCGAGAACAACATCCAGTATTGGGCCCCTACTTAGACAAAATGGGTCCTACACAGATGACAGCAATGAAATGAGTGAGCTACTCAAGTCTCAATATGACTCGGTTTTTAGTGAGCCGCTAACCAGACAGAGTTGAAGACCTAAATGAATTTATGAGCGAGACACTGATTTTTGTAGACTCAAACCTGATATTATCCTGATGCCAAATGACTTCGAAAAGGTGATAAATGACATGCCCATGCACTCTGCCCCAGGCCCATGGAATCCTGTGTTCATCAAGAACTGCAAGAAACCCCTATCATGTGCTTTTAACCCTTTTGACTGTTTTGGCAGTACAGTGGTCCCCCGAGTAATGAACACCCCGGAAATCGTACAATTATGTAAGTATAATATTGTAAGTGCTTGTGGAAGTGTATTTTTGGGGGCCAGAAATAGACTAACCTACGTGACATTATTCCTTAAGGGAGTAAATTCGTTCGGTAATGGCACTTGAGCAGGCTTCTGGGATGAAGTTTTTTTGTTACTCGGGGGACCACTGTATATATACGTCTTATGAGCCACTGTTTCGGACGTATATACTATACTAAAAAAATTCTAGCGGCTTCAAATCAAGTGGGAGAAAGCTGGTAGGCCCACATATGAGAGAATGGATCTGTATGGTCAGTGTGTGCTGTATAAAAAAAAATCCTGCAGCACGCAGTGCATAATGAGAAAAAAAATACTCAGACCTTGTTTTTGGATTAAAACACCGACTTTGAGGTGTATTTTCGTATAGTATTTATGGTTGTATTCTCTTTTTCGTGGTCTCATTTGATAGAATGGAAAACATATTACAGAAATATAGATGATTTTGATTAGTTTCATGATAAAAATGACCTTGAAATTGAGCTCAAAATAGTAGAAATGTTCAATTTTTGCCAATGTTCAAGAGTACTATACAAATCACGCCATTTGTCCAATACACGTCAACTGGTGAGTCTAATATTCTTACACAAGTGCACTGATATTATTTATACCATTTTTACAATAATACAGTAGTCTGCATAACAGTAAATCTTCTATTTTTTGTGAATAAAAAATAAAAATAGAAAACAAGAGTAATATAAGATGGGCCTAAAGACGTGACTAATGAACAGAGAAAATCTTATTTTAGTGTCAGGAATGTCTGCATTGTTTATTCTGGACCCTATTTTGAAATTGACATCTTTTTTATTTTTCATGAAATTGGCCAAATTGCCAATTTCTGACCACTTTATTGGGTAGTTGAAATCGGTAAATTGGTGGTTTCTTGTACTCATTCGATAGAACAAATGGAGTTCTTAAGAAATAGTATGAGTTTGGTCGACTGTAACAATGGAATTGGCCGAAAATAGGGCTCAAAGTTGGTGAAATCGCCGATACGTATATATCACCGACATCGCTAACTTCGCAAGAGCGTAATTCTGTAAGTTTTCCATAAAATTTTGTACTTTTGGTGTCATTACCATCGGGAAAAGATTCTCTATCATTTCATTTGAAAAAAAATAATTTTTTTTTTTTTCTGAAATTTTGTGACATAGAATGACAGTTTCAGAATGGAGCCTCCGACAGTCAAAGGGTTAACATCCTTTGGAGAGGGAGCATGGACATGGGTCGTCCCACAGCTGCTAAAAACAACAGACAGCCCCACTCCACAAAGGGGGCAGTAAAGCAATAGCAAAGTACTACAGACCGATAGCACTAATATCCTGTCATAAAAATCTTTGAAAGGGTTCTAAAAGGCAAGATTGCCACTCGTCTAGATACCCATCATTTACACAACCCAGGGCAACATGGGTTTAGAGCAGATCGCTCCTGCCTGTCCCAACCACTGGACCACTATGACACGGTCCTGGATGTTTTAGAAGACAAACAAAATGCAGATGTAGTATACACAGACTTTGCAAAAGCCTTAGACAAGTGTGACCATGGTGTAATAGTGCACAAAATGCGAGATAAAGGAATAACAGAAAAAGTTGGTAGATGGATCTATAATTTCCTAACAAATAGAACACTGAGTAGTAGTAAACAGAGTAAAGTCGGAGGCAGCTACTGTGAAAAGCTCTGTTCCATCAGGCACAGTACTCGCTCCCATCCTGTTCCTTATCCTCATATCTGACATAGCCAGGGATGTAAGCCACAGCACTGTGTCTTCCTTTGCAGATGACACCCAAATTTGCATGACAAATGTTCTCCACTGAAGATGCTGCAAGACTCCAGGCAGACATCAACCAAATCTTTAAATGGGCTGCAGAAAACAATATGAAGTTCAATGATGAGAAATTTCAATTACTATTCCATATGGAAAACGTGAGGAAATTAAAACTATATATTGGAGTATAAAAGAAATTCCAACCACACAATAGAGCAAAAAACTAATGTTAAAGACCTGGGAGTGATAATGTCAGAGGATCTCACTTTCAAAGACCACAACATTGTATCAATCGCATCTGCTAGAAAAATGACAGGATGGATAATAAGAACCTTCAAAACTAGGGATGCCAAGCCCATGATGACACTCTTCAGGTCGCTGGAAATTGCAGGTGAAATTGCTGACCTAGAAAATGTACAGAGAACCTTCACAGCACACACAAATGCGATAAAACATCTCAACTACTGAGGATGCTTGAAGCTCCTCAACCTGTATTCCCTAGAATGCAGGCGGGAGAGATACATGATTATATACACTTGGAAAATCTTAAGAGGGATTTAGTACCAAACTTGCACACGAAAATCACTCCCTATGAAAGCAAAAACTCAGCAGACGATGCAACCTCCCCCCAATGAAAAGCAGGGGCGCCACTAGCATAAGAGAGACAAGTGTCAGGGGCCCAAGACTGTTCAACTGCCTCCCAGCATACATAAGGGGGATTACCGATAGACCCCTGGCTGTCTTCAAAAAGGCGCTGGACAGGCACCTAAGTCAGTACCTGACCAGCCGGGCTGTGGTTTGTATGTCGGGTTGTGTGAGCCAACAGTAACAGCCTGATCCACCATGAGCCCGGGCCACAGGGGAACTGACCCCCGAAACCCTCTCCAGGTAACAAAAAAAAATGGTAACCCTAAATTTAGATGCGTAGTGCTGGAAAAAAATTGCCTCCCGTGTCTAGATTTGTCGAGGACTGAAAGGGTTAAGATCTTTTGTTCACTTAGGTTGGTTTTGATTTCATGATTGTGGTAGTTGTGTGCATACCTAGAGGGTGTGTCGCTATCTGTAGCATCCTTAATACATATCTAAAAGTGGTAGTGAGCAGACCTTTTTCATGATTGATTGGAGAATTTTTATTTTGTTTGTCTCACTGTTATTCTTATGTTTTTTTATTTTTTTATTTTTTTATTAACACATCGGCCGATTCCCACCAAGGCAGGGTGGCCCGAAAAAGAAAAACTTTCATCATCATTCACTCCATCACTGTCTTGCCAGAGGGGTGCTTTACACTACACTGCAACATTAACACCCCTCCTTCAGAGTGCCGGCACTGTACTTCCCATCTCCAGAACTCAAGTCCGGCTTGCCGGTTTCCCTGAATCCCTTCATAAATGTTACTTTGCTCACACTCCAACAGCACGTCAAGTATTAAAAACCATATGCCTCCATTCACTCCTATCAAATACGCTCACACATGCTTGCTGGAAGTCCAAGCCCCTCGCACACAAAACTTCCTTTACCCTCTCCCTCCAACCTTTCATAGGCCGACCCCTACCCCGCCTTCCCTCCACTACAGATTTATACACTCTCGAAGTCACTCTGTCTCGTTCCATTCTCTCTACATGTCCAAACCACCTCAACAACCCCTCCTCAGCTCTCTGGACAATCGTTTTGGTAATCCCGCACCTCCTCCTAATTTCCAAACTTCGAATTCTCTGCATTATATTCACACCACACATTGACCTCAGACATGACATCTCCACTGCCTCCAGCCTTCTCCTCGTTGCAACATTCATCACCCATGCTTCACACCCATATAAGAGTGTTGGTATAACTATACTCTCATACATTCCCTCTTTACTTCCATGGACAAGGTTCTTTGTCTCCACAGACTCCAAGTGCTCCACTCACCCTTTTTCCCTCATCAATTCTATGATTCACCTCATCCTTCATAGACCCATCTGCTGACATGTCCACTCCCAAATATCTGAATACATTCACCTCCTCCATACTCTCTCCCTCCAATCTGATATCCAATCTTTCGTCACCTATACTTTTTGTTATCCTCATCACCTTACTCTTTCCTATATTCACTTTCAATTTTCTTCTTTTACACACCCTACCAAATTCATCCACCAACCTCTGCAACTTCTCTTCAGAATCTCCCAAAAGCACAGTGTCATCAGCAAAAAGCAACTGTGACAACTCCCACTTTGTATTTGCTTCTTTATCTTTTAGCCCAACACCTCTTGCCAAGACCCTCGCATTCACTTCTCTTACAACCCCATCTATAAATATATTGAACAACCACGGTGACATCACACATCCTTGTCTAAGGCCCACTTTTACTGGGAAATAGTCCCCTTCCCTCCTACACACTCTAACCTGAGCCTCACTATCCTCATAAAAACTCTTCACTGCTTTCAGTAACCTTCCTCCTATTCCATACACCTGTGAATATGCCTGAGAAGCTACCTTTCTAAAGAGAGGATTCTTTAGAAAGGTACTCTGTGTTGGCCTTGAGGGAAAAAACATCTCCAAGAAGACACAGCATGACAAAAAGGGCAATCTTGCAATTTCATCTGGAGAAAACTTACCCAAATCTGTTCAAAGACATGTCAGGAAAGATGATATGCCACAGGCTGCAGAAAGACCTTCCTTTGCAGTGAGCAACTGTAAAACAGTTAACGAAGGCTATGACTACCAAGAGGTTAGATTTTTTCAATAAATACACGCATTGTAATCCAGAGCAGTAAAGGAAGTTCATGTTTAGTGATGAATTCAATTTTAAGTTCATCCAAGGTATGCCAGGGTGAGCTTGTTGCCCTCATAAATATTAATCCTTTGACTGTTGGAGACCCCATTCTGAAACGGTCATTCTATGTCGCAAAAATTTTCATGAAATGATAGAGAATCTTTTCCCGATGGTAATGACACCAAAAGTACGAAATTTGATGGAAAACTTACGGAATTACGTTCTCGTGAAGTTAGCGATGTCGGCGATATATACGCATCGGCGATTTCGCCAACTTTGAGCCCTATTTTCGGCCAGTTCCATTGTTACAGTCGACCAAACTCATACTATTTCTTTAGAACTCCATTTGTTCTATCGATGAGTACAAGAAACCACCAATTTACCGATTTCAACTACCCAATAAAGTGGTCAGAAATTGGCAATTTGGCCAATTTCATGAAAAATAAAAAAGATGTCAATTTCAAAATAGGGTCCAGAATAAACAATGCAGACATTCCTGGCACTAAAATAAGATTTTCTCTGTTCATTAGTCACGTCTTTAGGCCCCTCTTATATTACTCTTGCTTTCTATTTTGATTTTTTATTCACACAAAAAATTAGAAGATTTACTGTTATGCAGACTACTGCATTATTGTAAAAATGGTATAAATAATATCAGTGCACTTGTGTAAGAATATTAGACTCACCAGTTGACGTGTATTGGACGCATGGAGTGATTTGTGTACTCTTGAACATTGGCAAAAATCGAACATTTCCGCTACTTTGAGCTCAATTTCAAGGTCATTTTCATCATGAAACTAATCAAAATCATCTCTATTTCTGTAATATGTTTTCCATTCTATCAAATGAGATCACGAAAAAGAGAATAGTGTACAACCATAAATACTATACGCAGACCCATTCTCTCATATGTGGGCTTACCAGCTTTCTCCCGCTTGATTTGAAGCCGCTAGAATGTTTGAGTATATATACGTCCGAAACACTGGCTCGTAAGACGTATACATGTATATACGACCGAAACAGTCAAAGGGTTAAGTCTACAATACTTTACCGATCTCTGCTGACCCTGGCATGTCCTGCCTACCATGCCCTGCCTGTCTGCCCAACCCTGTCCTGCTCTGCTTGCTCTACCTTACTCTACATGCTCCAGCTTGCCTTGCCTGCAATGACTACCTACCCTGACCTGGCCTACCTGCCCTGGATGCAATGTCTGCCTGTTCTTCCCTGCCTTCTGTGCCCTGTCTTGCCTGCCATATCCTATCCTGCCACTTTGCCTGGGTATAAGACTATGAAAGATAGGCTTACTCTGCTGTTGGGTGCCAGTGTCTCTGGAGATTTCAAGCTGAACCCTATGCTTGTTTACCACTCAAAAAACTCCAGTCTTTAAATACAGTAGGCCCTCATTTAGCACGGTAGTTACGTTCCTGAAAACGTCGTGTTAGCTAAAATCGTGTTAGATAATTAAAAGAACTTATGGGAAAAATAGGGTTACGTTCCTGAGAGTCCCCAAAAAGCCAAACAAGTTTTTTTTAGACCAACAGATCTGACAAATATAAAAGAGAATATGTAATTGTAGTTCATTATCGTGATGTATTATGTTGTTTTTACTGCTTAAGACTACAAATGTAACAGAAATAATAGTATTTACCTTAAATTGTGGGTGCTGATGTTTGTGGATGATTGTGAAGAGAGTGGAGAGTTATGCTGTGGCCCTACTAGGCTGAGGTGGATAGTAGAGATTCTGGAACTGAAGTCGATGGTTGTACTGAGTGTCTCTAACTTTAATAAAGTCATTCAGTAAGTCAGTCCATTCAGTAAGTCAGTTAAGTCATTCAGTATCATTCAGTAAGTCAGTCAGTCAAGTCATTCAGTAAGTCAGTCAAGACATTCAGTAAGTCAGTCAAGACATTCAGTAAGTCAGTCAAGACATTCAGTAAGTCAGTCAAGACATTCAGTAAGTCAGTCAAGACATTCAGTAAGTCAGTCAAGACATTCAGTAAGTCAGTCAAGACATTCAGTAAGTCAGTCAGTCAAGTCATTCAGTAAGTCAGTCAGTCAAGTCATTCAGTAAGTCAGTCAGTCAAGTCATTCAGTAAGTCAGTCAGTCAAGTCATTCAGTAAGTCAGTCAGTCAAGTCATTCAGTAAGTCAGTCAGTCAAGTCATTCAGTAAGTCAGTCAGTCAAGTCATTCAGTAAGTCAGTCAGTCAAGTCATTCAGTCAAGTCATTCAGTAAGTCAGTCAGTCAAGTCATTCAGTAAGTCAGTCAGTCAAGTCATTCAGTCAAGTCATTCAGTCAAGTCATTCAGTCAAGTCATTCAGTAAGTCAGTCAGTCAAGTCATTCAGTAAGTCAGTCAGTCAAGTCATTCAGTAAGTCAGTCAGTCAAGTCATTCAGTCAAGTCATTCAGTCAGTCAAGTCATTCAGTCAGTCAGTCAGTCAAGTCATTCAGTAAGTCAGTCCAGTCAGTCAGTAAGTTAGTCACACAAACGTACGTTTACATCTTTTTATGTGTACAAAGTAACACTTCATTACAGCCACAGGTTATGTCTTGTCTAATATCTTTTTCTTCGTTAATTCTAAGACTTAATAAATGCTTAAACATGTTCTTGCCACTTTGAGCAACACTGGTATGCCTACTGGGTGACATGATTGCTTGGCAGATACAAGATATAGTAATTTAAAGATCAAAACACAATTCACTCTTTTATTCTTGACAAACACAGCTGGCTTGACGCGTATGGAATACGAATGCTGGGATGGTGGGGTGTTGTTGGGGAAGGGGTTGCATGGGAAGGCGGGTGGTCTCCCCAGCTGTTCCACAACATTAGCACCGGCCGCTTGAGGGAATGGTTGCTTTTTCTTCCTGCAAACTGTAAGTTTATTCAGGTATACACAGATACAGTTACAAAGATTATCATACATAGCAGCATATGTGTAGAGAACCTAGGATAACCCAAACTTGGGGTTATCCTAGGTTCTCTAGGATAACACTGGGTTATCCTAGGTTCTCTACACATATGCTGCTATGTATGATAATCAATGTAACTATCTCTGTATACCTGAATAAACTTAGTTTGCTGGAAGGAAAACAAATTCCCTTTTCCTCAAAGCATGAGGATTCTTACAGCGGTAAATAACCATGGGCTTACACTTGAAATCACCTGATGTATTACCCAAAAGGAGCAAGGTGAAGCGATCCTTTGCTGTCTTGAAGCCTGGTGCACTTTTCTCTTGCTGACTGATATAAGTTCATGTTGGCATTTTCTTCCAGAAAACACTTGTCTTGTCAGCATTAAACACTTGTTGTGGCTCATAGCCACCCTTAGTAGGACCCCCACTGACTCAATGGTTTAACCTACTGCAGGCGACCGCGGGCTCAAAATTTTTCCCCTCCAGCGAATCGCGTAATATAAGGTTTACGTCGTGTTAGATAAAAATGTGCCGCAATTCTTCAATCGCGTAATACCCAAAACGCGCAACATAAAGTCGTGCTAAATGAGGGTCTACTGTACAAAGTATATTCAAGGGCAGACTGGGTGTGTTCTGGCAACTTGGAACGAACTACTGTAAAACCATGTATTTTGAGGTTTGAGTTACTACAGCTTTGAGGTACAATACACATGGAATGGATTAATATCATAAATTAAGACCTGCCCTGTGTATTAGTGTGACTTTGTAAATGGTCCAAGTCGGGCCGAAACGTCGTCGTAAGCTCCTCTCTTTTTATATGTGCGGGTTGTGTGTGTACTAGAGGACCAGCTGAAATAATATGATAGTCATGGCTACATTTTTTTTCGAATAAGAAAATGTGCCCTGTCAAACATTAGTGTGTTTGATTGGTCTCGTAATAGCTCAGACTTTATTCCAACAGAAAATGCATGGCACAAAATAACGAACAACCTAAAGGAGATACAGTGGACCCCCGAGTTTCGTAAAAACTTCACTCTGAAGTCTGCTCAAGTGCCATTACCGAACGAATTTACTCCCTTAAGGAAAAATTTCACGTAGGTT
Organism: Cherax destructor; assembly: GCA_009830355.1. NCBI lineage: Eukaryota > Metazoa > Arthropoda > Malacostraca > Decapoda > Parastacidae > Cherax > Cherax destructor. The sequence goes on along the minus strand of WNWK01007537.1, from coordinate 60,911 downwards.
AGTCTATTTCAGACCCCCAAAAATACACTTCCACAAGAACTTACAAAATTATACTTACATAATTGCACGATTTCCGGGGTATTCGTTAACCGAGGGTCCACTGTACCTCGTCTGTGCCAAAGATGAAAAAGGAACTGATGATGTGGGTCACTATGAATATTGCTTGTTTTTTATCCTAAGCAGTCTCCATGCTGAGATGCATACGAAAAGTCAGCAAAATCAAAGGGGAGTTGGCAAAATATTAACCCTTTGACTGTCGGAGGCCCCATTCTGAAACTGTCATTCTATGTCGGAAAATTTTGGAAAAAATAATAAATTATTTTTTCTTATGAAATGATAGAGAATCTTTTCCCGATTGTAATGACACCAAACGTATGAAATTTGATTGAAAACTTACGGAATTACGCTCTCGCAAAGTTAGCGATGTCAGTGATATATACGCATCGGCGATTTCGCCGACTTTGAGCCCTATTTTAGGCCAATTCCATTGGGATAGTCGACCAAACTCATAGCTATTTCTTTAGAACTCCATTTGTTCTATCGATTGAGTACAAGAAATCACCAATTTACTGATTTCAACTATCCAATAAAGTGGTCAGAAAATGGCAATTTCGCCAATTTCATGCAAAATAAAAAAGATGTCAATTTCAAAATAGGGTCCAGAATAAACAATGCAGACATCCCTAGCACTAAAATAAGATGTTATCTGTTCATTAGTCATGTCTTTAGGCCCCTCTTACATTACTCTTGCTTTCTATTTTGATTTTTTATTCACACAAAAAATAGAAGATTTATTGTTATGCAGACTATTGCATTATTGTAAAAACTGTATAAATAATATCTGTGCACTTGTGAAAGAATATTAGACTCACCAGTTGATGTGTATTGGACGCATGGTGTGATTTGTTTACTTTTGAACATTGGCAAAAATCGAACATTTCCGCTAATTTGAGCTCAATTTCAAGATCGTTTACATCATGAAACTAATCAAAATCATTTCTATTCCTGTAATATGTTTTCCATTCTATCAAATGAGACCATGAAAAAGAGAATACAACCATAAATACTATACGAAAATACACCTCAAAGACGGCGTTTTAATTAAAAAAAACGGTCGGAGTTTTTTTTTTTCTCATTATGTACTGCTTGCTGCAGGATTTTTTTTATACTGCGCACACTGACAACACAGACCCATTCTCTCACATGTGGGCCTACCAGCTTTCTCCTGCTTGATTTGAGGCCGCTAGAATTTAGGCGTATAAATACGTCCGAAACATTGGCTCGTAAGACGTATATATACGTCCGAAACAGTCAAAGGGTTAAAGGCAAGGTTATATAATTTTTATATTACTTTTTTGACATTCAAAGTTAAATTTTTGCATAAAACAGAGTAAGGGGTTAAGATTTTTTGCCAACACTGTAATCACTGATAAAACAACTGATCATTACCGTACTTAAAAAAAAATTACATGCATTTCAGTCACTGCATGATCTGAGAAAGATATCCCTGTATTGCATAACATGGCCCCATATATACTTCAGTAAACAAGATAGGAATAATGCAGAGTATGGCATAAGTTTGTAATACTATGTCTAAGCTGTTGTATCTGGGCGCCTCTGCAAAGACAGTGATTATGTATGAGTGATTGTGAAAGTGTTGAATGATGATTAAAGTTTTTTCTTTCTTTTTGGGTCACCCTGTCTCATTGGGAAACTGCCGTGTTTAAAAAAATTGCATCAAATATTTGAGGCAAATCAGATGAGGTATTCACAAATCAGATAGAAACTAATATCCCAATTTCTTCTATAAAAATGGCAAATCAGGACAAACACAGCCCAAAGCTAATTCAAATCTTTCACTAAGAAACACCAATTTTGAAGCTAAACTGAAGAGGCAATCTCTGTTATCTGAGAGAGATCAATATCCTACAATTCACCAGCACATTAAGCTTGAAGCCACTCAGATGTTGCATTATCAAGTTATCAGCATTAAAGGGATGAGGCTTATCAGATGCAGCACTCAGAAATTTTCACATAAAAGCTGTATTACAATTCCCCACCCCCATAAAAAAAATTGTACCTATACAGGCCAAAAAATCAATCTAAACTTTTCTGTAAATAAGACTGGCCAGCTTTTAAATAATTAAGTTTTAAGCTTTGGATACAGAACATACAATATTTTTTTGAGGCCACTCAGATATTATAGGCACATAAAAATACATTATGTTGATTTAACCTTGGAAAACCCAGTAAAGTCAAACTATGACTTATTTCTGATCAGAAGAGACAGTCTTCAGTTATTTCAGAAACCAATTTGATTAATAAAAGTGTAACATTAAACTTTACACAACCTAAAGTTAAGGCAGAACTTCCTTTCAGAAAACACATCAGCACTGAAACTTTAAAGCCAACCAAAAGATGCATTCTCCAGTTATGGCACAGATTCAAACAAAATATGCACCTACACAGCCTATATCCAAGAGTGTTTCATCCATCTCATACGATGAATCAGCCAATAAAGATTGATGCCGTTTGTGATCGCTTTACTTTAATTAGGGAAAAGCACTAAAGAGAGGTCATACAGCACCTGTAAAATGAGAAGCATTGAGATTTCACAGCATGGTGAAGTTCATTTCCTTGGATCAAGAGCCCCTCACCAGCATTAAGACGCCCACTCCCCTTTAGGAAGCATAATCCAGTTATGTAATGCAAAATATTACTAAGTAAACCCTCCATATAACCAATAGGGGAAGAGTGAGTGGCCAGTAATGGCAATTGTGATGGTGAGAGATGAAATTGCTTTGCCATGACTGTAACAATCATGAACAATTCTGTAACCAAGGACTTTGCCCATTATTCCTGAAATAATCGACCCAATGGATTTTGTTCTATATTTCCAAAGTCTGTTATATAGAAACCAGTTACATATACCATTTTGAGATTAAAATTGGCAGAGGCATCTACATATGCCATTAACAACAGGAGACAGGTGTTGAAATTTTGAAGACAATCAGAAGAGGCTTTCTAAAGTTATTTTGTGGAAAACAATTTTGGAAATGGTCAAACCACAATTACAAACTTTTGAAATAAAAAATAAAATATTGTGGTGTACTTACCAATGATATAGTATTTTGTAGGGCATTCTTGCACATTAGGATATCCTTCAATCATCTAAGAAGTGAATCACATAAATTCTTGAGGGTTTCTTGGGGTAAATTCTACCACAACTGGTGGATGGCGACCTCCAGCCATGGGAGTGAGTTGATGCCCTTAATGGGGTTCAAGTCTGGGAAATATCCTGGCCAGTCATCGAAGAAGGGTACTTCACAGTAACGAAGCCACTGAACAACTGATTTAGCAGTGTGACAAGGAAAACTGTCTGAAAAATTTGAGTAAATGAGTGAAAGATTTAGGTAAATGATGAGAGCAGTTCTAGGTAGTTGTATTGGTCCACATGTTGGTTTTTGGGCAGCACAACCAACTCAACACTTTTAACACTAAAACAAGCCCAAATTATTAGAAATTCAGAGTGTTCTCTTGTACCACAGGTGTGGCACGAGTCCAAGAGGTTGCTAGTTGAGCATCTGTAAACATTCCCACCACAGTTACAGGTCACTGTGAAAGTGGCTTCAACACTACAAAGAATCTCACAACTGTTCCTTAGTCAATGTTTGGGATTTCTTTGGAGACAACTTTATGCTTCTGCTGCACATGGCTCAAAATTGGTTTTTTGACAGGCTGACATCTGCTATAACCACTCCTACTAACAGCTCTAATTGACACATTATAAAATAGTTCTGGATTATTTTCTTTAATCTCCTGTGAAGTCACTCTTTGTTTGATCTCAGGCTGTCTCTCTATTACAGTTAATGTATATGGGGAGATTTTTCTAGGCTTTCCTTGACATGCTTTTAGTGTGTGCATGATCACCACACTTATGGAGATGACACAATCAACTCCTCACTGAACCCTTGCACGTGCCGCTGCCTTCAACTATTTCCTCCGCCTGGCCTGCCTTATGTAATCCGATGATCTGTGTAATTCTCTCTCATGGCAGACCTATTCTTGTCCATATTAATTTGTCTATAACCAAAAATGTTTCACAAATTCTATACTCAAGACCACATGGAGATCACAGATATATCTGTCCACCACGGATCTGATGGATATTCCCTCTAGAGCTTAACAATCTCACTCTGTTGAAGAGGGAGATGAACCAGAGGTATTTACTAGCTATGTTTGCCTCAGATGGCAGAACTAGCTAGGTTTGCCACAGATGGAAGAACTACAAAAGTGAAAGTAAAAGGGTAAAATAAGTAATTTTTGCTCTGACCCCCTGAATATAATTACTATATAGTAGTTAATGATGAACTAAAAAAGTCTACATCTAGACATTGACAAACACTCACTCTCAATATATAAAAAAAATTCTATATAACTTCTGAGAATAAACAATGTCCACAATTAGAGGGTAAGTTCCTAAGTCTTGTAAATAATAATTTGAAAATTTACACTTCAAATCCAGCTCATTTACAAAGAAAAAACTGCAGGTTTACTCTCCAAAATTTGTTTTTATGTTCCCTAATCTACAGTACTAAAGCAATATCGTACTTCTTCCTCATTTACTCATACATACCTCACTTATAGAATTTGTGCTTGGGATTGTGCCTCAGGTATCCACCTCAAATCAATTATCACGCAACAAAAGGAAACTCTCAGAACCATCACAAACCAAAATTTTAGGCAACACACTATACCTTCATTCAAATTCCTAAACTTACCACATATTTATGTTATACTTACAACCTCTCCTCACTTAACAACGGAGTTCTGTTCTTAAGACCACATCAGTAAACAAATTCGTCGCTAAGCAAGCAACATATTATAATGGTAGTGGGTTTGTGTTAACCATTTTTGATATTGTTTTAATGTCACCTTTGCACCATTTATAACATTTTTAGTATATTTTTAAATGTTTATACAGTAGTGTACTGTATATTGTAATAAACAGAATAGAGGAAATCAGCTCTAATATACATTATTTAGATATGTACACTGGTCAGAGAGCTCGTCGTAAGTCTGAGTCGTTGGCAAACGAGTACAGCCTCTCCTCACTTAGCGACGTGCTCGTTTACCAATGACTCAGACTTACGACAGGCTCTATGACCAGAATGCATACCTAAATAATGTACAGTGGACCCCCCGAGTTTCGGCCATAATTCATTACAGAACGCTGTTCAAGTGCCATTACCGAACGAATTTGTTCCCATAAGGAATAATGTAAAGTAGGTTAGTCCGTTTCAGACCCCCAAAAATACACTTACAAAAGCACTTACAATATTACACTTACATAATTGTTCGAGTTTTGAGGTGGTCGAAACTCGGGAGTCCACTTTATATTAGAACTGATTTCCTCTATTCTGTTTATTACAATATACAGTGGACTCTCGCCATTCGAACACTCCAAAACTCACCCTTTTATGTAAATTTATTATTGTAAGTGCTTTTATAAGTGTATTTTTGGGGGTCTGAAATGGATTAATCTAATTACATCATTCCTTATGGGAATAAATTAGTTTGGTAACAGCACTTGAACAGCATTCTGGAATGAGGGTGAGTTTTGGAGTGTTCGAATAGCCAGGATCCACTGTACAGTACATACACTACTGCAAACACATTTAAAAATATACCAGAATTGTTATAAATGGTGCAAAGGTGACATTAAAACAATATGAAAGATGTTTGACACAAACTCCCTACCATTAAAGTACGCTCCTTACTTAGCGACAAATTCGTTTACCGACGTGGTCTTAGGAATGGAACTCCGGCGTTGAGTGAGGAGAGGCTGTATGTCGCTAAGCGAGGAGAGGCTGTATGTCGCTAAGCGAGGAGAGGCTGTATGTCGCTAAGTGAGGAGAGGCTGTATGTCGCTAAGTGAGGAGAGGCTGTATGTCGCTAAGTGAGGAGAGGCTGTATGTCGCTAAGTGAGGAGAGGCTGTATGTCGCTAAGTGAGGAGAGGCTGTATGTCGCTAAGTGAGGAGAGGCTGTATGTCGCTAAGTGAGGAGAGGCTGTATGTCGCTAAGTGAGGAGAGGCTGTATGTCGCTAAGTGAGGAGAGGCTGTATGTCGCTAAGTGAGGAGAGGCTGTATGCTATGAGGAGGCGTATGCTAAGTGAGGAGAGGCTGTATGTCGCTAAGTGAGGAGAGGCTGTATGTCGCTAAGTGAGGAGAGGCTGTATGTCGCTAAGTGAGGAGAGGCTATATGTCGCTAAGTGAGGAGAGGCTGTATGTCGCTAAGTGAGGAGAGGCTGTATGTCGCTAAGTGAGGAGAGGCTGTATATACTTATTACTCTTCATTTCACATCTTCAAAGCATTATACCTTAATGCCGACCTAAGATACTTCACATCTTCAAAACATTATTTCTTAATGCTGACCTAAGATACTTCACATTTCCAAAACATTACACCTGAAAGCTGATGCTGACCTAAGATACTTCCTGGAATAGTGCAATGATACATAAGAATCACACTCAAAGTAAACATTTCTTTGGTATTCTCCAGGTTTGCCTTAACCTGCACAGAAACTATGCAAATAAAGAGGGTAAAAAAATGAAATAATGGACACGTTTGTGTCAATTTGAGTAACATTTTCGATAGTCTAATCAATAATCAATTGTGGACTAACAAAGAGATTACTACTATCTTCTTGCCCAGCACGTACTACTATTATACTACTACCTTCAAGAATGCCCCACCTTCTGCACTCCTTTTATACCCTATGTTGCACTGTACTGGCTCCATAATGGTCCTGGCAAGTGAAATGTAGCCTTGGTGAATGTCTTATTAGTTGCATGTGTACATTTACCTAATCTGAAACAACTTGCCAAGTGAATTAAAAAAATATAATTTTATTAGCGATTTCAAATAAACCTTTAAAAACAATTGTATTTAATGTATTTACCTGAAACAATTTGTAATTTAACTTTTTAAACTGCCATTAAACCTCAGGATATAAATTACACAGTTCCTCATTTTTTAAATCTAATCATATCTCCAATCATTATTACATCATTACTTCTTTATTTGCTCTTTACTCCTCTTAAAATCAAGTTTCAATTAACATTAAAATTCAATTTAGGCTCTCATTAAATACTCAATTTTCCCTAAAATCTATCTGTCAATACTATGTAAGTAATTTTAAAGTTTAGTGTGTGCTACATTTTTCACTGCCCAGTATATTTTTTATTTTTATAATGTTAGTTTTAATTTCAGCTTAAATCTGCCCAAAATGATATGCTTAACTATGGGTTTTTTTTCTTTTAAGAATTTTTTTTTCAACATGTCAGTCATCTCCCACCTAGGCAGGGTGATCCAAAAAGAAAGAAAATCCTCAAAAAGAAAATACTTTCAGCATCATTCAACACTTTCACCTCACTCATACATAATCACTGTCTTTGCAGAGTCACTCAGATATGACAGTTTAGAAGTCCCTCCAAACTGCCAATATCTCAAACCCCTCCTTTAAAGTGCAGGCACTGTACTTCCCATTTCCAGGACTCAAGTCCGGCTAACCAGTTTCCCTGAATCCCTTCAGAAAATATTACCCTGCTCACACTCCAACAGCTGTTAATCTACTACAACTCCAGTGTATCTTCCTGGGAAATAAAGTTATTCTAAAGTAATGGCATGCAATACTGACAGGTTAATGAAACACCATGGAGTCTTGGTACAGAGAATTATCTTCTACAACTAGTGCTAACCAATGGTCCAACTTACTGGCATGACCTACTTCCACTAGTGGGTCCTGTCCACCTGTGATGCCATCTCCAACTGCTGCACTTCTCCTCTAGCTCCAATATGCATTACTCCACTCTCATGCCTCTGCTTTAGACAGATCATGGTTAAGGGACTACACTTTTAATCAAGGCCAAAGGACTAAACATTTTCAATCCAGACAGAGACCAAACATCTATCAGATCTTGAAGGCTAAGAGACTGAACACTTTAAAATTTACTTCCCCACTTCTTCCACTGTCTATAGGCTCAAGTTACCATAATTTGTTAAGGGACCTTGAGCTTAACTTACAGATGCAAAAAAATCTATACATTCCTGAATACGAAATAATAAGGAATCGATTCATTCACTAATCTGGATTTTGGTCATAATGACATTTATTCTTTTCTGCCTCATGTGTACCTGAAGCATACCTGGAGGGTGTACAGTGGTACCCCGACTTACGATATTAATCCGTCAGAGAGGGCATATTTTAAGGCGAAACAATCGTTACACTAATCAATTTTCCCCATAAGAAATAATGGAAATAAATTTAATCCGTCCAAGACTCCCAAAAGTAGTTAAATAAAATATTTTTTAGAACTTTTTGACATTAAATAATACAGAATTTAATAAAGAATACCTAAATACACATGTAAATATTGTACAATAACATGTCACTTACATTTATTGAAGAGTTGTTGATGTGTGGAGGACGGGAGGAGGGGAGAAGATGGAGTAGTATGCTAGTGTTTGGAAGGGGAATCCCCTTCCATTAACACTGCAGGTACCAAGTTCTTTTCTGGGGTTACTGACCTTTTTCTTTGAATGCTACACTCCCTGCATGAATGCTACACTCCCTGCATGAATGCTACACTCCCTGCATGAATGCTACACTCCCTGCATGAATGCTACACTCCCTGCATGAATGCTACACTCCCTGCATGAATGCTACACTCCCTGCATGAATGCTACACTCCCTGCATGAATGCTACACTCCCTGCATGAATGCTACACTCCCTGCATGAATGCTACACTCCCTGCATGAATGCTACACTCCCTGCATGAATGCTACACTCCCTGCATGAATGCTACACTCCCTGCATGAATGCTACACTCCTGCATGAATGCTACACTCCCTGCATGAATGCTACACTCCCTGCATGAATGCTACACTCCCTGCATGAATGCTACACTCCCTGCATGAATGCTACACTCCTGCATGAATGCTACACTCCCTGCATGAATGCTACACTCCTGCATGAATGCTACACTCCCTGCATGAATGCTACACTTCCTGCATGAATGCTACACTCACTGCATGCCTACTACACTCCCTGCATCCTTGCTACACTCCCTGCATCCTTGCTACACTCCCTGCATCCTTGCTACACTCCCTGCATCCCTGCTACACTCCCTGCATCTTTGCTACACTCCCTGCATCCCTGCTACACTCCCTGCATCTTTGCTACACTCCCTGCATCCCTGCTACACTCCCTGCATCCCTGCTACACTCCCTGCATCCCTGCTACACTCCCTGCATCCCTGCTACACTCCCTGCATGCCTGCTACACTCCCTGCATGCCTGCTACACTCTCTGCATCTTTGCTACACTCTCTGCATCTTTGCTACACTCCCTGCATGCCTGCTACACTCCCTGCATGCCTGCTACACTCCCTGCATGCCTGCTACACTCCCTGCATGCCTGCTACACTCCCTGCATGCCTGCTACACTCCCTGCATGCCTGCTACACTCCCTGCATGCCTGCTACACTCCCTGCATGCCTGCTACACTCCCTGCATGCCTGCTACACTCCCTGCAACACTCCTGCATGCCTGCTACACTCCCTGCATGCCTGCTACACTCCTGCATGCCTGCTACACTCCCTGCATGCCTGCTACACTCCCTGCATGCCTGCTACACTCCCTGCATGCCTGCTACACTCCCTGCATGCCTGCTACACTCCCTGCATGCCTGCTACACTCCCTGCATGCCTGCTACACTCCCTGCATGCCTGCTACACTCCCTGCATGCCTGCTACACTCCCTGCATGCCTGCTACACTCCCTGCATCCCTGCTACACTCTCTGCATGCCTGCTACACTCCCTGCATGCCTGCTACACTCCTGCATAAATGCTACACTCCTGCATAAATGCTACACTCCCTGCATAAATGCTACACTCCCTGCATAAATGCTACACTCCCTGCATAAATGCTACACTCCCTGCATAAATGCTACACTCCCTGCATAAATGCTACACTCCCTGCATAAATGCTACACTCCCTGCATAAATGCTACACTTCCTGCATAAATGCTACACTCCCTGCATAAATGCTACACTCCCTGCATAAATGCTACACTCCCTGCATAAATGCTACACTCCCTGCATAAATGCTACACTCCCTGCATAAATGCTTCACTCCCTGCACATTCTTTACCACAAGCTTGGCACTAGGAGCTTTCTTGGGGCCCATGGTGGCTTATTTAGCAGTTGCAAGCACTAAAAACAGTGGAATAATGACAATATACTGGTATGAATGCGTGGGTGTGGGTGGGTGGTCGCTCTCACTTGTAAACAATAGCACACTGACGCTCCCTGGAGTGCGCGCTCAGCTGGGCGCCAAGCGGACACGTCCGGTACGAATGTCGTTAGACGAAGCAAACATCGTAAGTCACAGTCAAATTTCTTACGTTATAAATATCGGTTATCGAAAATAACGTAAAATGATAACATCGTAAGTCGGGGTACCACTGTATGTACAGTATTATTTTATATTACAAATACCTGGAGGTTACTGTACCTAAAGACAATTTCTGTAGTTATGGCACCCCTGCTTTCCACTGGGGGTGTTTTGGACTGCCTGTACTCACCTATTTGTGGTTGCAGGGGTCGAGACTCAGCTCCTGGCCCCGCCTCTTCGCTGTCCGCTACTGGGTCTCTGCTCTCCCTGCTCCATGAGCTTTATCATACCTTGTCTTAAAACTATGTATGGTTCCTGCCTCCACTATATCGTTCGCTAGACTATTCCACTTCCTGACTGCTCTATGGCTGAAGAAATGCTTCCTAACATACCTTTGACTCATCTGAGTCTTCAGCATGTGTGCATGTGCATGTGTGTGTGTGTGGGTATATACAAGTGTGCACATATGCAGATATGTACATGTGTGCCCATGTATTTATGTAAAGAATGATTGACCATATTATAAATGAAATAGGCAAGGTGTACACTGAAAAGTCTACAGGGTTTAGCTTTTTATTTTAAACAATAATTAGCAAGATACTGAGAAGTGGTCAGAATTTATTAATTTAAGATTTAGGTAAGTGTCCATGCGCATGGATGTGAGAGCAATGTAGGGGAGAGGGAGAGGCTATGTATTGTCTTAGATCAGTTTTTTAGGGAATTTTGAGCCAAGAGAGAATACTTGTTTTAGGAGACATTAATGCAAAGGTGAGATATTGTGGAAGGTGTAATAAGGCAGCTTGAGTGCCTAATGGAAATGATGCTGAGGAAATTTTAAGAGTTGTACTATAAAGCAGTTTGATAAAAGGTAATACACGAGTCAAGCAGATATGGATATACAGGAGGGCCCCATTCACACAGCTCTAAATATGGCACTTGTTGTCCTTTCCTAACGCAACTGTTGTACAAAAATGGTGATAATGGCGGTGCAGCTGTAAAAGCACTAAACAAAATGAACAATGGCTCAATTGAAAGCCAACAAAAATGTGGAACACTGAAAATAGGTGCTGTATACACAGGGCCATCCTGTATAGGCATATGTTGTGTGTTCAATGCAGAGCTTGTGATCTCTGCTCAAAAAACAATGATCATTTTGTCAAACAAGTCAAATGTAATCAAATGATTCAAAGCTAACAAGTGGTTAAAAAGACAATTACAGACCTTTACTGAGAAGCCAGTCCACAGGCAAAACATCTTAATAATTTTCCCTCTGCCATTGTCTTTTCCAATAAGCCAGGTGTGAATTTACTATTGCAATGACTCCAAAATATGTTTTGAACATCACCAAATGAATATATTAATGTAGGAGTGTGAACAAGGTACCTTTAATGAAAGAATTCAGGGAAACTAGTAAGCCAGACTTGAGTCCTGGAGGTTTGGAGGGAGGTGCCTGCACTCTGAAGGAGGGGTGAGGATGTTGCAGTCGGAGGATAATCTGATTTGTGACATCAGCACACTTCATGGAAGACAGCAACTGAATAAATGAAGATGCTGTCTTCTTCTTTAAGTCTCTCTGCCTTGGCAGGAGATGTTCGTAGAGAAAAAAAAGAAAATATACTAAGTAAATATAGGCTGGCTTAAAATAGATTAGGTATGATTAGGGTAAATTACATCACATTAATTTAGCAAAATTAGGTTAACAAGTTTTGATGCAGGATTAAAAATTGGTATACTACAGTATGCTAATTCATAAAATTATGTACAGTACTGTATATATATACCAGTATCTCAATAGACAAAAGAAATCTTTTCTGAAATATAAATTTTTACGGCAGTTTGGTTTGTTTGAACAATCTTGCCTAAAAGTTAAAGAATGATATACAGTTTATGAAATATATGAGAAGGGCATTCCCAGGATTATATGCTGCAGGTAGTAGATCAATGGTCGAGAAGTTTGGTCTTGAACCTATCTTATGTTCAAAAGTAGAAATTATGTATAACTACTACCTATTTTTAAGGGGTGGGGATATTTGCAGTTTTGAACTGTAGTACTGGTGCACCTCTGGCAAGACAGTGAAGGAGTGAGTGGTGGTGAAAGTGTTTCTTTTTTTGGGGTCACCCTACCCCAGTGAGACAGCCAGTGTTAAAAACAAAAACTATAACTGACTTGTATGATCATTATTTAGTAAAGTCTAGTGCAATATTAGAAGGTGGAATGCAAAGCCATTGTAAGGATGCTCATAGGGAGAGAGAGAGATAAAGAAAATAGATGCAAATGAAGACCTGGAAAAAAGGTAGGTTAGCTTTTAGCAGGATCAACGAGGTGGTGTAAAAGGTTGGTGTGGATTTAGTTAATCATAAAAAACAAAAATAAAGGAGCACTGAAGTAGACCTACTGGCCCATGCTAGGCAAGTCCTTCTCAAATGCAAATGTTTATATATTTGTCCAACCTACTTTAAAACTACCTTCGGTGTTACCTTCAGTTACACTATTTGGCAGATTGTTCCATTCATGGATAAAGTATATCCACAACAATTATTATGTATTTGTTTTTCTTTCTGAAATTTGTTCTACATGGTTAATATCTGCATGCAAATAAACAAAACATAATAACTTTGTATAAAGGCAAAGGGGACAAAAGAGAGTGCAAAAATTATAGGGGAATAAGTCTGTTGAGTGTACCTGGTAAAGTGTATGGTAGAGTTATTATTGAAAGAATTAAGAGTAAGACAGAAAGCAGGATAGCAGATGAACAAGGGGGCTTTAGGAAAGGTAGGGGGTGTGTAGACCAAGTGTTTACAGTGAAACATATAGGTGAACAGTATTTGGATAAGGGTAAAGATGTTTTTGTGGCATTTATGGATTTGGAAAAGGCGTATGATAGGGTAGATAGGGGATCAATGTGGCAGATGTTGCAGGTGTATGGAATAGGAGGGTTACTGAAAGCAGTGAAGAGTTTTTATGAGGATAGTGAGGCTCAGGTTAGAGTGTGTAGGAGGGAAGGGGACTATTTCCCAGTAAAAGTGGGCCTTAGACAAGGATGTGTGATGTCACCGTGGTTGTTCAATATATTTATAGATGGGGTTGTAAGAGAAGTGAATGCGAGGGTCTTGGCAAGAGGTGTGGGGCTAAAAGATAAAGAAGCAAATACAAAGTGGGAGTTGTCACAGTTGCTTTTTGCTGATGACACTGTGCTTTTGGGAGATTCTGAAGAGAAGTTGCAGAGGTTGGTGGATGAATTTGGTAGGGTGTGTAAAAGAAGAAAATTGAAAGTGAATATAGGAAAGAGTAAGGTGATGAGGATAACAAAAGAATAGGTGACGAAAGATTGGATATCAGATTGGAGGGAGAGAGTATGGAGGAGGTGAATGTATTCAGATATTTGGGAGTGGACATGTCGGCGGATGGGTCTATGAAGGATGAGGTGAATCATAGAATTGATGAGGGGAAAGGGTGAGTGGAGCACTTCGGAGTCTGTGGAGACAAAGAACCTTGTCCATGGAAGTAAAGAGGGAATGTATGAGAGTATAGTTATACCAACGCTCTTATATGGGTGTGAAGCATGGGTGATGAATGTTGCAACGAGGAGAAGGCTGGAGGCAGTGGAGATGTCGTGTCTGAGGTCAATGTGTGGTGTGAATATAATGCAGAGAATTCGAAGTTTGGAAATTAGGAGGAGGTGCGGGATTACCAAAACGATTGTCCAGAGAGCTGAGGAGGGGTTGTTGAGGTGGTTTGGACATGTAGAGAGAATGGAACGAGACAGAGTGACTTCGAGAGTGTATAAATCTGTAGTGGAGGGAAGGCGGGTAGGGGTCGGCCTAGGAAAGGTTGGAGGGAGGGGGCAAAGGAAGTTTTGTGTGCGAGGGCTTGGACTTCCAGCAAGTATGTGTGAGCGTATTTGATAGGAGTGAATGGAGGCATATGGTTTTTAATACTTGACGTGCTGTTGGAGTGTGAGCAAAGTAACATTTATGAAGGGATTCAGGGAAACCGGCAGGCCGGACTTGAGTTCTGGAGATGGGAAGTACAGTGCCGGCACTCTGAAGGAGGGGTGTTAATGTTGCAGTTTTATAACTGTAGTGTAAAGCACCCCTCTGGCAAGACAGTGATGGAGTGAATGATGATGAAAGTTTTTCTTTTTCGGGCCACCCTGCCTTGGTGGGAATCGGCCGATGTGTTAATAAAAAAAAAAAAATAACATTTTTACAAAAATTAATGATAATTTAAACATTCCGAGTTCAACAAATTCCATCATTTTTATTTTACATAGTACAGTGCTGTACTTAAGGCTAGCATCCCTATTGGTCCTAAAACTAATTACATTATCAGTTAAATAAGTCAATAAATGCTGGTTACTGAATTTTAAAAAAGGATAAGGAAAATTATCTCATCATTCGTATTTCTAGCTGAACACAGTCTTGGGACTGACTAGCTGGGTAGGCTAAGTCCCATAACTGCCGAAATATAGGTATCTGTTCACTCGGGGACACGAGCTCTATCACTTTTTCATAGGGAAGCACTAATGCTGCCTCAGCCTTCGTCGCACTGCAATTTTCACTAGCAACTCGAGTTCGAACCATCTCAAACAATTTTCCCCAGTCTGCTGCACTAGCTGGTAACACTGCCTGCATTGTTGATTCTTCTACTTCCTCATTATCACTCTTGTTACCTTCCTCTTCCTCATCATCTCTGTAATTAGTGTGCTCCACTCTGCTACCGGTAAAGATTGGAAGATTATCCAAGTGTGTTACCACTGATCCTGCTAGAACCTCATGACCCATATCAAACTGTCCATCTAAAACCATTTCTACTTGTGATGCAAAAAGTTCATCACTTCCCAAGAGATTATTAGCAACATGAACTGCTGCAATCTGGTCTTCATCGTCCTCATTAATAGTAGGGTGGTCTTCATTCTCTCTTTTCAGCCTTCGAACACAATCTGATGTTTTAGTACTTGTGACACCAGGACGGTACTCTTTTCCTGCTATTCTGGCAAATTTTTCTAACTTCTGACGATGAAGCAGCTTGTCATTACCCTTCAAGTCCTGAAACTGAGTTCTTCTGTTGCGTTTATTTCTTTGTAAAATGTGATTCAAGATCTCTTCCTTACCATCGTGCAGTTCATCAACTGGGTGTGCGTGTTCAAAATAATACACAACACTTATTTTCCCTGTGTAGTCGCATGTTTCTTCTTTAAAATCCTGATACACTTTCATTCTGGCATAACAGAGACAAGGTTGGATTTTGTGAATCCAATTATGCCTATCTGAATACTCCCGCTTAGCACTTTTTCTCGCAGCTGCTGTCCGCAGATGATGGAATCTATGGCACACTAATAACCGTTCAGTTCGGTGAGGTTTTCGTCGCTTTACATCACAGGTGAATCGCACTTTGTGCTTCTCTTCTTCCTCTGTCAACCAATCCGTAAATGACCTCTCATCCTCAAATTCTAAATTTTTGCTAGCCATGGAAAATTTGTGTGCAATTTGCCAGTGTCTCTGTAGCTCAGTAAGCTTAAAGAATGATGAATCACATTGCTTAAAATGGCAAGAAAACATTCTGGGCAACTTAAATTTTTTGTTTTTGCATTCTTTATTTCTCACATGAGTCTGGTAACTTAATTCAGAAAGAAAGTGTCTTTTACAAAGACTACATTTGTATTCAAGTTTTCTCTTTTCATCTTTAATATCTAAATTGCATTTGGTTCTTCTAAAAGGAAAGACTTCCCAGTCTTCATCATCATTTGTGACTTTTATATGCGTTTCCTCCTCATCAGAGTCAACTGGTTCACTTTTAATTTTAATTCCTGTGTCATGTTGCTTGGTCATGTGTGCTCTAAGTAGATCTTTCTTAAAAAAGTATTCATGACAAATACTACATTTAAAATGTTTATCTTGTTTTATCGTATGATCTTCACCTGTGATAATTAAAAATGCCTTTTCCTCACTTCCAATGCCATGAAGTCCAGTGTCATCTGCATGGCAATTTGTTTGTGATGCTTGAAGCACCGTTCCATCTTCTGCTACATAAAGTACTGCTTCACCATTCAGTTTAAGTCCTGCATCTAATGCACGATATTCTTCCATGGTGATACTAGTAGAGCCATCTTCAAATTTCTCTGTTGATACTGAAGAATTAGTCTCACATTCATGAAATTCTTGGGCTTCCTCCACATTCTTTGTTGGGGTTATAAGGAGTGAGAGATCCTGTAGTCCTTCTGTTTTACCAATATGAGGTTTCATAGTCACTGTAACCAGTGGTGGTTGTGTTGACTTTTGAGGTGGTGGCATGTGTCGTGGAGGCTCAGGGCTAGACAGTGGGCTTCGTGGAGGGGTGTTACTTCTGACAATACTGATGTCCTCCTCAGCATGATGCCTCTCGACATGTCTAACAAGCTGATCTTCATTTTTAAATATGGCTCCGCAGTCATCGGCAGGGCACTCATACAACATTGGCAAGCCTATCATATTTGTGTATAAGCCAGATAAATTCTTATTTGCTTCTTCTTGGCCATTCAAATTTGATTTATGTTTTGTTCGCTTTCCACAAAAAGCTTGATGAATTGCAGCTCCACGTCGATCTTTGCATTTCTGTCCACAGTACTGACATGTAACTGGTTGTTTTTTTAATCTAGCATCACTAGCAGCAGTACACTGGTGATCTTGTAAACTAGCTTGTGTGGCAAACTGACTATCACAGTCTGAGCAGTGTAGTGGCTGTTTGATGCTACTGATAAAGTTTTGATCTTCATCAACTACAGTAACTTCACCCTCGTCAGCCTCTGCAGTAATGCATTTAATAATTTCAGTAACCTTTGAGCGCCTGGCTCTCTGTCTGGCAATACTGTGAGCATCACCAAAATGTTGTACAAGTTTGAGCTTGGATGGGAACACTTGCTGGCAGAGAGCACATGTGAGCATGGCTGTTTCCCCACACAACACCTAAGGAAGAGAACAAGATGTACCATTTGAATTATTTTATAAAACAAAGAAGCAATAAGCCTGTGTGGGTCACACAGTGCAGCATGTACTGATCCAAGACTTAATGCACAACACAGAGAGGGAAATAAATGAACTTGCATTTCATTAAAGGTATTCATATTTTTAGTTCACTATAATACAATGCAGTATAGATTACACCATTTGCAAGAAAATCTATAAAATAATGATAACTCTTTTAAGACTAAATTTTGTCTCTGGGAAAATCTAAATGAATAAATATTTGCTTATTAATTAGTATTTGAATTGTGATACCTTTACCTTTGATGGGTTTTGAGATTTTGCCTACTCCCAGAGTATGACCTTGGGGAAAGATTGTCTGGTGCTTGCCTGGTCAACGAGGCTGTTGCTGCTGGCAGCCCTCTGACCCACACATCAATCACAGCTTACATGATCAGGCACTTGGTGGAGGCACTTGCCCAGTTTCCTCTTAAAGGCTTCTGCACTTAATAATAATATCTTTCTTTACTACAGGTACATGTACAAGGTATACAGGCCTAGCTGACATCAATGACATTCATACATATTACTATATAGAAAGCCCCTTGTTATGCAGAGCATTTCGGGCAAATTAGGTCAGTTTTGTCCCAGGATGTGACCCACACCAGTCGACTAACACCCAGGTACCCATTTTACTGATGGATGAACATAGACAACTAGTGTAAGGAAACATATCCGATGTTTCCACCCCTTCGCCGGGAATCGAACCCGGACCCTCGCCGTGTGAAGTGAGAGCTTTTGCCACCAGGCCACAGGGCACCTTAGCTAAGATGTTAAAGTCTGAGACCACAGATGTTGATGAGAAGTTCTCTTATTGTATCCACAGCATTCCTGCTCTTCACTAGATTTATTTGACATTTTCTTCTATATCTTTCACTCTACATAGGACCCCGGAAATCGAACATTCTTCATTTAAGAATGCTGTTCAAGTGCTGTTACCAAACGAATTTATTCCCATAAGGAATGATGTAAATTAGATTAGTCCGTTTCAGACCCCTAAAAATACACCTATAAAAGCACTTACAATAATAATCTTACATAAAAGGGCGAGTTGGGAGTGTTCGATTTCTGAGGGTCCACTGTATTATGTTATGGCAGTGAGCAGATTTGGGACTAGACCCCTCAAGTACTTTCCCCATACAATGTATATACAGTGGACCTTCGGTTTTCGTTGAAAATTCATTCCAGAATGCTGTTTGAGTGCCATTACCGAACAAATTTGTTCCCATAAGGACAAATATAACTTAGATTATCGTTTCAGAACCCCAAAAATACACTTACTCTCTCTCTCTCTCTCTCTCCACCACTCTGAGTACACATTTAGTACTTGGAAGCATTCCCAGTAAATTTAAATGTTTTATTTGCTTTTTGCATGCAGTAAATGATATCTGTATCTGTTCCAGCTCTGATATCTCTCTTGCCCTGAGTGGAGCCATCACCACTGAGCAATACTCTAAGCAAGAGAGCACAAGTGATTTGTAAAGTGTCACTACTGGGGCTATTTCCCATATTTTGAAAGTTTTTATTATCCACTATGTCATTTTCCTGGTTGTCGTGACTGCCTCATTGTGCTCTTTGAAAGAAAAGTCATCTGACATAATTACTCCCAGGTCTTTCACACATTCCTTTCATTCTATTTGGTGATCCTTTGGGTTCTATAGTGTCCCTTCTTAATTCTTCATTTTTTCCATACTTCAGCAGCTTAACCTTTTCAGGGTTTTTGACATACATGTATTAGTACGTCTTACACACCAGGGTGTTTGACATACTAGTACGCATAAATTCTAGCGCCCTCAAATCAAGCGGGAAAAGGTTGGTAGGCCTAGATGTGAGAGAATGGGTCTGTGTGGTCAGTGTGTGCAGCATAAAAAAAATCCTGCAGCACACAGTGCATAATGAGGAAAAAAAAAACTGACCGTATTTTTGGTTTAAAACAGCGAATTTGCAGTCTATTTTCGTATGGTATTTATAGTTGTATTCTTGTTTTCTTGGTCTCATTTGATAGAATGGAAGATATAGTACAGAAATAAGAGATAATTTTAATAGGTTTCACGATGACAAGTACAGTACCTTGAAATTGAGCGCAAAGTAGCGAAAATGTTAGATTTTTGCCAATGTTCAGGAGTAAACAAATCACGCCACGCATCCAATACACATCAACTGACGAGTCTAATATTCTTGCACAAGTCCGCTGATATTATTTATACCATTTTTACAATGATGCAGTAGTATACATAACAGAAAATCTTCTATTTTTTGTGAGAATAAAAATTCAAAATGGAAAGCACAGGTAATGTAAGAGGGGCCTGGAGATGTGACTAATGAACAGATAAAATGTCATTTTAGTGCCAGGAATGTCTGTCTTGTTTATTCTGCGCCCTATTTTGAAATTGGCATCTTTTGAAATTTGTGTGAAAATGGCCACTTTGAGCCCTATTTTCGACAAATTCCAATGTTTCGGTCTCCTAAAATTATAGCTGTTTCGCTAGAACTCCATTTCTTCTATCGATTGAGTACAAGAAACCGCCTATTTACTAATTTCATCTACCCAAAATAGTGGTCAGAAAATGGCAATTTTCCAATTTCACACAAATTTCAAACGATGCCAATTTCAAAATAGGGTCCAGAGTAAACAAGGCAGACATTCCTGGCACTAAAATAACATGTTCTCTGTTCATTAGTCACGTCTCCAGGCCCCTGTTCCATTACTTTTGCTTTTCATTTTGAATTTTTATTCTCACAAAAAATAGAAGATTTACTGTTATTTATACAACTGCATCATTGTAAAAATGGTATAAATAATATCAGGGCACTTGTGCATGAATATAAGACTCGCCAGTTGATATGTATTGGAGGCATGGTGTGATTTGTTTATCTTGAACATCGTCAAAAATCGAACATTTTTGCTACTTTGAGCTCAATTTCAAGGTACTTGTCATTGTCATACCAATCAAAATCATCTCTATTTCTGTAATATATCTTCCATTCTATCAAATGAGACCAAGAAAACGAGAATACATCAATAAATACCATACGAAAATCGACTGCAAAGTCGCTGTTTTAATCGAAAAAAACGGTCAGAGTTTTTTTTCTCTCATTATGCAGTGTGTACAGCAGGATTTTTTTTATACTGCGCACACTGACCACACAGACCCATTCTTTCATATGTATGCCTACCAGACGTTTTCTGCTTAAATTGAGGCCGCTAGAATTTGGGCGTACTAGTACGGCACCAACCCCTGCTCGTAAAACGTACTAGTACGGCACCGACCCCGAAAGGGTTAACTTTGCTGTTTACTACTATTGCTTTTAACTTTGCTGTCTACTACTATAGCTTTTAACTTTGCTGTCTACTACTATAGCTTTTAACTTTGCTGTCTACTACTATAGCTTTTAACTTTGCTGTCTACTACAATAGCTTTTAGTTTTGCTGTCTACTACTATAGCTTTTAACTTTGCTGTCTACTACTATAGCTTTTAACTTGGCTGTCTACTACTATAGCTTTTAACTTTGCTGTTTACTACTATAGCTTTTAACTTTGCTGTTTACTACTATAGTATTATTTGTGTTTTATCTATCAGAAAGTTGAATGTCCATTTGCTACTTTCCCCATTGTACCAATCACTCCTATTTTGTATGCAATCACCCCATAATCACAATTGTTAAATGCCTTTGTGAAATCTGTGTACACCTCATCTGTGTTTTAGTTTTCTTCCAACATCTCCATAATTCTGTGATAATAGTTTAGTAGCAGTGACAAACATGATCTCCCAGCTCTAAACCCATGCTGGTTTGGGCTATGAAGACTCCGTTACAAAAAATTTCTAATTTGACATCTCATCACTCTTTTGAAGACTTGTGTGATGTTAATGATACTGCGCTGTAAATTTTGGCTAGTGTTCTACTATCTCCTTTATGCAAAGGAGCTGTGTCTGCACTCTTTAGGATTTCTGGTATTTCCCCTAGATCTAAGTTCTTTCTTCAAAGGATACCAAATGCTTATGTTAGTTGTATTTTGCATTTTTTTAATAAATTAGGAATTCCATGAATCCAGTCCAGATGCTGCATCACATACTTCTGGCAAAACAGCTACTGAACAAAAAATGGTAAATATTTTATTTTTTGGGTCACCCTAACATGATGGGAAAGAGCTGTGGCAAAATAAAATTAACCTCATCTTACTTGAAAACATAACCTAGTTGTCTACATGAAGTACAGCGAAAAAACTGCATTTCGTAACTAATGAGTGAGGTATAATACTACTGTATAATTAATAGTGCATGTGTGTACTCACCTAATTGTGGTTGCAAGGGTTGAATCTCAACTCCAGGGCCCCCACCTCTCTGCTGGATGCTACTGGTTTCATACTCATGTCTGTGTGGGCCTTATCATACCTATTCCTAAAGTTATGTATGGTTTCTGCCTCAGCCACTTTGCTGTCTAAGTCGTTTCACTTTCTGACCACTAAAGCTAAGGAAATATTTCCTAACATTCCGCTGATTCATCAGCAGCTTTAACTTCCAGCTGTACCCTTGTGTTCTGGTTTCTCATCTCTCAAACAATCTGCTCCTGGCTACCCTATCAATTCTCAGAATTTTGTATGTCATGATCATGTCATCTCTGGTTCTCCTGTCCTGTCATTAAGTTAAGCTCCTTCAGTCTCTCCTTACAGCTTAGCTCTGGGACTAGTCTCAGTGCAAAACTTTTGCATTTTTTTTAGTTTCTTAACATGTTTGATCAGGACTGGGTTTCATACTGGAGCTGCATACTCCAAGATGGGACTGATATATGTAGTATGAAGGATCATGACTCCTTGTCGAGGTTCCTGAAAGCTAATCTTGAATTTGCTGGACATTTGTTTGCTGCAGAGATTATTTGGTTGATGTGTGCCTCAAGAGATACACTTGGTACTTTGATTACCCTGAGGTTTTTTTACCCCTTGAGTGAGGTTAGCAGTATCTGTCCTGAGACTGTTCTCCCCTTCCAGTCTTCTTTGCCCTTCCTCAATTTTCGTAACTTTACTTGGGCTATATTCTATTAGCTACTGCCATACCAGTCCTGTAGTGTCCAGGTAAATTTGCTGTCTTACCTGGTACTTTGGATTATATTCTTATTAGCATTACATAATCTGAACTATAGATTAAATTTTGCCAGTGAAGCATCTAGTCAATTATGAGCCTCCATATATATCCTGTGCATAGTAGCACAAGAGGATATGGATACGCAAAAGCCTTTGAACCAGGCTCCAAAGGGTTAACACGAGTAAGTCAAGTACGTATACTATCTGGATTTATGTCTACAACTGCCTTATCTGCTCCAAGCAGATTAATGCTCCTTCCCATATGACTGTCTCCTCTACTACTATTACTACTACTACTACTTCCACTACTTACTCCATCATTACCCCACTCTCTTGTACCCTCCCCTGTCTGCCTGCTTATAAATACCCTTCCTCTGTCTGTGTGTTAGTGTGACTTTGTAAATGGTCCAAGTCGGGCCGAAATGTCGTCGTAAGCTCCTCTCTTTTATATGTGCGGGTTGTGTGTGTATTAAACCTTTTCACTGTCTCTTATCTAGGCCTACATTATTGATGTTATTTGAGTCCAGCTACCTAAGACAAATTGTATGTAGCAAATTTTGGCCTAAACATGAGAGAATGGGTATATAGTGTGTGAATGGTATAAAAAAAAATCCTGCCTCCACACAACAGCACCACCCTATCTCAGACACCCCAGTACCAACCTTATCCCAGACACCCCAGTACCAACCTTATCCCAGACACCCCAGTACCAACCTTATCCCAGACACCCCAGTACCAACCTTATCCCAGACACCCCAGTACCAACCTTATCCCAGACACCCCAGTACCAACCTTATCCCAGACACCCCAGTACCAACCTTATCCCAGACACCCCAGTACCAACCTTATCCCAGACACCCCAGTACCAACCTTATCCCAGACACCCCAGTACCAACCTTATCCCAGACACCCCAGTACCAACCTTATCCCAGACACCCCAGTACCAACCTTATCCCAGACACCCAAGTACCAACCTTATCCCAGACACCCAAGTACCAACCTTATCCCAGACACCCCAGCACCACCCTATCCCAGACACCCCAGCACCACCCTATCCCAGACAAACCAACACCACCCTATCCCAGACAAACCAGCACCACCCTATCCCAGACAAACCAGCACCACCCTATCCCAGACACCCCAGCACCAACCTATCCCAGACACCCCAGCACCTGTGTTGTGGGGTTCTTTGCATAGATTTGGTAATATTAACAGACGATGAGCTTGGTTTTTGGTAGCGTTTAATGAGGCATTGGATATATGGGAGCTGAGAGCCTATGCCTGTGTCCGCCTAGTATGCCTACCCGAGAGGAACTGGCTGGAGGGCCCGCACGGCACTGGGGCATTCAAAAGGCAGGCCTATGATTGGCTAATGCCAGATCACATGGGCAGAGGTTGGAAATCACGTGAACAGCCGTGGTGCAGCCGTTAGAAATACGAACCGTACACACCAACCTATCCCAGACACCCTGTCGTTATTCCCTACGTACACGACAGGTGTACCTATCCCAGACACCCGAGCACCAACCTATCCCGGACACCCGAGCACCAACCTATCCGGACACCCCAGCACCAACCTATCGCGGACACCCCAGCACCAACCTATCGCGGACACCCCAGCACCAACCTATCGCGGACACCCCAGCACCAACCTATCGCGGACACCCCAGCACCAACCTATCGCGGACACCCCAGCACCAACCTATCGCGGACACCCCAGCACCAACCTATCGCGGACACCCCAGCACCAACCTATCGCGGACACCCCAGCACCAACCTATCGCGGACACCCCAGCACCAACCTATCGCGGACACCCCAGCACCAACCTATCGCGGACACCCCAGCACCAACCTATCGCGGACACCCCAGCACCAACCTATCGCGGACACCCCAGCACCAACCTATCGCGGACACCCCAGCACCAACCTATCGCGGACACCCCAGCACCAACCTATCGCGGACACCCCAGCACCAACCTATCGCGGACACCCCAGCACCAACCTATCGCGGACACCCCAGCACCAACCTATCGCGGACACCCCAGCACCAACCTATCGCGGACACCCCAGCACCAACCTATCGCGGACACCCCAGCACCAACCTATCGCGGACACCCCAGCACCAACCTATCGCGGACACCCCAGCACCAACCTATCGCGGACACCCCAGCACCAACCTATCGCGGACACCCCAGCACCAACCTATCGCGGACACCCCAGCACCAACCTATCGCGGACACCCCAGCACCAACCTATCGCGGACACCCCAGAACCAACCTATCGCGGACACCCCAGCACCAACCTATCGCGGACACCCCAGCACCAACCTATCCCAGACACCCCAGCACCAACCTATCCCAGACACCCCAGCACCAACCTATCCCAGACACCCCAGCACCAATCTATCCCAGACACCCCAGCACCACCCTATCCCAGACACCCCAGCACCAAACCTATCCCAGCTATATTAAATATACTGGCATTATTTTTTGACAATTTATATGAATTAAATACATTATAGCCACAAAATGACAATATATTATACAAAAGTATCTCATCGTGCCAGTGAGTTTGGACGTCACGCCGCATAATACACCACTGACATCATAATGTAGCTCCAAGATCATCAAATATTGTAAAATATCATAAAAAATTTGCCCGCAACTCAAAGAAGTCAGATTTGTTTATCTTTAACCAAGTCGAGTATACGTCATGGGTTGTCCTGAGGTCTCCTCACACATGACATATATTGACGTTATTATGCACATCAAAGGCTGCGTATGAGATATATTTGCAAAATGGGGAGAGTAGGAAGGTTTACCTGGTATTATATTAGATAATGCAGGCTCCCGGAGGCTGGTCTCTGAAGTCGACGATTCTCGATACTCAAAAAGGAGGTCAGACCTAAAATGAAATTTATTGTTCAGAACAAAATTTTGTCAGTAATGATGATAAAAGGATATAATTAATAATAACATAATTCTTTATTCTGAGAAATCTACTGATATTTTACAGTATATAGGTTTATAAAATGTATAGAGTGTACATTTCGTAAATTTAAGCAACGATAACCTAGTAAACTCAAATCAAAATTTATTTTCACTATCCCTGAAAATTATATTGATGCCGCTAAGCATAAAATTAGCACTGAATTACAAATGATAAAATAATTAAATTGGGTTCGTATCTCAATTTATATTATCTGCTGGACTATTTTTTATTTAAAACAATTCTTAAATGAATAAGAAATTACTCGCATAAGCACAGTTTGTCAAAAAAATAATAATGAAAGCATCCCAGTTCCGAAACAATCCACACATACAACACCCTCTGTTCATAAGTAAGTCTATTTTTGTACAGGTACCCATAAGTACAATAATAATAATAATAATATTTTTATTTACTACAAGTACGTACATGTACATGGTATACAGGCCTAGCTGACTTACTATATAGAAAGCCGCTTGTTATGCAGAGCATTTCGGGCAAAATTAGGTCAGTTGTGTCCCAGGATGCGACCCGCACCAGTCAACTATCACCCAGGTACCCATTTTACTGATGGGTGAACATAGACAACAGGTGTAAGGAAACACGTCCAATGTTTCCACCCCTTCGCCAGGAATCGAACCTGGACCCTCGCAGTGTGAAGCGAGAGCTTTAGCCACCAGGCCACGGGGCACCAATTATCATATCTAGTAACATACGTGTAAATTATCTAGGGGGGTCCTTGTATTTCCACTTGGGGGTCCTTGTATTTCCACTGGGGGTCCTTGTATTTCCACTGGGGGCCTTGTATTTCCACGGGGGGCCTTGTATTTCCACGGGGGGCCTTGTATTTCCACGGGGGCCTTGTATTTCCACGGGGGCCTTGTATTTCCACGGGGTGGCCTTGTATTTCCACTGGGGGGCCTTGTATTTCCACTGGGGGCCTTGTATTTTCACTGGGGGGCCTTGTATTTTCACTGGGGGCCCTTGTATTTTCACTGGGGGGCCTTGTATTTTCACTGGGGGCCTTGTATTTCCACTGGGGGTCCTTGTATTTCCACTGGGGGTCCTTGTATTTCCACTGGGGGTCCTTGTATTTCCACTGGGGGTCCTTGTATTTCCATTCGGGTCCTTGTATTTCCATTCGGGTCCTTGTATTTCCATTCGGGTCCTTGTATTTCCATTCGGGTCCTTGTATTTCCATTCGGGTCCTTGTATTTCCATTCGGGTCCTTGTATTTCCATTCGGGTCCTTGTATTTCCATTCGGGTCCTTGTATTTCCATTCGGGTCCTTGTATTTCCATTCGGGCCCTTGTATTTCCATTCAGGGCCTTGTACTTCCATTCGGGCCCTTGTACTTCCATTCGGGCCCTTGTACTTCCATTCGGGCCCTTGTACTTCCATTCGGGCCCTTGTACTTCCATTCGGGCCCTTGTACTTCCATTCGGGCCCTTGTACTTCCATTCGGGCCCTTGTACTTCCATTCGGGCCCTTGTACTTCCATTCGGGCCCTTGTATTTCCACGGGGTTCCTTGTATTTCCACGGGGGTCCTTGTATTTCCACGTGGTCCTTGTATTTCCACGGGGGTCCTTGTATTTCCACGGGGTCCTTGTATTTCCACGGGGGTCCTTGTATTTCCACGGGGTCCTTGTATTTCCACGGGGGTCCTTGTATTTCCACGGGGGTCCTTGTATTTCCACGGGGGTCCTTGTATTTCCACGGGGTCCTCGTATTTCCACGGGGTCCTTGTATTTCCACGGGGTCCTTGTATTTCCACGGGGTCCTTGTATTTCCACGGGGGTCCTTGTATTTCCACGGGGTCCTTGTATTTCCACGGGGTCCTTGTATTTCCACGGGGGTCCTTGTATTTCCACGGGGGTCCTTGTATTTCCACGGGGGTCCTTGTATTTTCACGGGGGTCCCTGTGAGCGGTAGTACAAATAGGATTACAAAGACCACAATGGGTCTTTATCAGACCCCCAATTAGCATAGTTACATCACAAATATTACAACCATTTCATACATTACAATTACTACAATTACTTAGCTTAGTTGTATCTCCTGGGATACTAGTATATTGTGCGCCCTGTGCTCATCATGCGAGGGACATTGCAATTTTTGTTTACAGAGGTCATAATTGGTCAATATTAGTCTCCACTGGGCATAGATATATCACAATTAATATTATAGTTATTACATATATTATAATTACTTCATATAGCTCACATACACAAAACAATATTGAGATTAAGTCTATAAAAAATTAAGTAACTGACTTATCCCAGGTAATTTACGCTTTGTATGATAATTGTACCTAAATAAGCCTACTTATTACCACTGAGAAACATTAGCCATTACTGGGTTGCAATCTTTTAAAAAAAATCAGTTCATTTATCTAGTCGAGAATGTAGAATATAACTTTGGTATATCTATGTCTAGCATTAGGAATAATATTAGGAGAGAAGTAAATAATGAAAATGATTGTTATAGGAATGCAGTTAGAAGTCTGAGTAGATCTATAACCCACTATGATAACATGAACATAGATAAGTATGTTTATGGAGCAACTTGCAATGTGAACAGACTGACTGATGATGTAGTGGCCAGGCTTAGGCTTGGCTACAAGTACTTCTGGCAGTTTGGGAGACACACAGATGATGATCAAACTAAATGCAAATTATGTGATCTGGCATATGGTCATTGTCTTGAACACTATGTTCTTAATTGTCCACTTATTGAGGAATACAGAGATAGAGAGTATAATAACCTATGTGACATGTCAAGATATCTTATTAATGAAAATAAGATACCAGATATAAATTAGACACATATGCAACACTTGGGTATCTTTATTGAGGAAACGTTTCGCCACACAGTGGCTTCATCAGTCCAATACAAAGTAGAAAGGTATAAGGAGAGGAGGAGTTGAGGTAATCAGTCCCTCGGCCTGGAGTCGATGTGTTCAGTCCATCAAGATTGATGGACTGAACACATCGACTCCAGGCCGAGGGACTGATTACCTCAACTCCTCTCCTATACCTTCTACTTTGTATTGACTGATGAAGCCACTGTGTGGCGAAACGTTTCCTCAATAAAGATACCCAAGTGTTGCATGTGTCTAATTTATAACTTGTCGGTTCTCTGAACCATTCATCTACATACCAGATATACTAAGCAAATTCCCTAAATTTGCTTGTAACAGATAAGTGAACTGTAGATATAAATCCATATGTACAATTGTTAACCCTTTTGGGGCCTAGTACCTAGGCCTTTTGTGTATCCATATGCTCTTGCGCTACCATCCACAGGCTGGATATGGGGTGCACAATAAACTAGCCACTTCGGTGGCAAAATCTAAAAAAAAATCTACGACAGTCCCCGATGACGCACTGACTTTCTTGGTTTATCCTCCGTGGCTAATCATCAGATTTAAAACTCCGAAGAAATCTCATCTTATCTTAACCTTATATTATATTAACCTCGCTGGACCTACTGGTTAGAGCGCCAGGTCCTCTTTCAGCTCTGCAGATTTCTAGGCCTGAGAAGACCCTGATGTTGGTTCAGGTGAAGGCATCTGGCTCTACTGGGGTTTCAGCAAGCAGGTCCACCTGGCCGAATAAGAAACATGTGTTCCAGTTTCTATTTTCAGAGGAAACTATTTCCTTTCCTATTTCCTTTATAATTTGGTTACTATATTTTTCCCCTGGCTTCGGGAACCAGGGTTCAATATAACATACGCTGCGGTGGCCCTCAAAACCCTAACAACAACAAAACTGGTCTATGCCAAGCTGGGTGGCACTGCTGGTGGTAGACTGTTTAATTAGGTAGCATTACTGGTGGTAGACTGACACGCTCGTCCATGCCAGGCTGAGTGCCACTCCTGGTGGTAGACTGGCACTGGAGAGTTCGTCCATATCAAGCTGGCTGGCACTACTGCTGGAATATCCACTCTTGAATTATGTCGTCGGGTAAAGGATTTGTCTTCGACTTGTGAACTTTCATATTTTATTGTTTTGCCAATGGCAGGCTAGGATGTGGAACATTTTTTTTTTTACTTTCTTGGGTCATCCTGGGTTAAATGTTCATAATGTAATGCATGTATTAGTGCAAATATGTGTGTGCCCTCACGGCCATTGTAAAAAAAAATATGGATGTTATATATTGTCTACGAAAAACTTAGTTCTTGATAAATTTTTTTACACAGTTGAATTTGCAGACTAAAGAGTTGTTCTCACAGAACCCCCAATGAAAAAAGTTATCTTAGGTTAAATTTACATAATGTCCTATATATATGTACCATAACACCTGTGTGCCCTCAGTAGTATTATAGAATATTATTATTATTATTATAATCAAAAGAAGCGCTAAACCACAAGGGTTATGCAGCATTAGTATTATAGAATAAAAGTCACAATACCATGGCTGGAACAATTCACATTTAACACTCACTGGAGCAGTTCACATTGTATTTATTGTAGGAAGTCTGAATAAATGAAAAATGGGTATAATTGAAAACCGCTATTAATGAAATGCTGTAAAGTGAAGCACTGTAAAGTGGGGCCTGCCTGTAATTATAATACATATTACACCTCTGTTCATTGATTATTTGCATGATTATACTCTGTGTTAAAAAGTTTTTGTTTTATTGAAAGGAGATCTCTAGTAAGATTCCTTGATGCCGGTGAGGGGCTTTTGATCCAAGGAATTGGACTTGTCCTCCCCTTCCTTGGATTGAACCTGGTTGTCTCCCCCATTACTCAGACACTGTAAGACCCCTAGGGGTTTATTGTTTTCCCTAAATAAAATAATCAAAGGAGGCAGTTATATTCTGCTCTGATTAAGGTGTTCATATGTTTAGTAGTTGTTTGATTTTGAAACCCAAATTAACGTTTTCTTTTGTCTTGCAGATGCTGAGACCTGAAACCCAGGATTAAAGAGTAGTGGTTTGTCTTGGAATATGGTCACATTTACAGCTGTCCTAATGGCTGCTGCTGAGCTGTCTTCATTATTTTCTATAATAGGAGTTCTAGTATGCTTTGCTGTCATGGCTATTTTTATTATCAGGTAAGAATACATATGGCTAAATATCTCTATAAACTATATGAGGTGTTGTGTGGCAGAAAATAAGTGTCAGATTCAAACATTGGAAATAAATTCAGGCGTGGGAGCAGATCTATGAAGTTAAAGTTACCATACTTTTGTGGTTGTTAACTCTAAGTCTAGCTTACAGATGCAGAAGTAAACATCTATAGATTCACACAAACTGACAAAATATTAAGGAATAGATTCGTTCACTTAGCTGGATTTTGGCTGGGGTGGTGCTTATTTTTTTTTTGCTGTGCAATTCGTATGTGAATAACTGGATATGTAAGTAAATCATGTTATTTAACTCTCATTTGAATTTAACTTCTTTTTCACTAGTTACTTTACGGTTATCTTCTGCTTATCCTTGACATTCACATTCAATCTACCATGAATTTCCTTGCTGTTCTCTCCTTTTTTTTTTTTTTAAACTTTTTCAGATAATTTTGATATATTTTTTAGCATTTTATGTACTGCAATAGTATCTACACATCTATTATTGACATCATATACAGTATTCTTATTCTTGTCTCAATTTGGATCCACTGTTTTCATCAACTGCTTTTGCAAGTTATGTTATTTGAATTAGTCTTTTGTCCCATATATTTCAGTCTTTGCATGTATGATACTGTATATAAGAAAAGTACTGTATCATTCTCTCACTACACAAAGTGCTCTAGGTATTGAATCTGTCTCATGTTTAATGAATAAAGGATCAAGAGAGACTACTCTTTGCAATTAAGTGGCCAATTTGAGTTTAGCACTTCACAAAAAATACAATATGAATACTTCCAGCAGGCATGGGTGAGCATGATAGATAGGAGTGGAGGCAAGTGGTTATTTTGACAATGTGCTGTTGGAGTGTGAGCAAGGTAACATTTATAAAAGGATTCAGGGAAACCAGTTAGCCAGACTTGATTCCTGGAAGTAGGAAGTACAGTGTCTGCTCACTGAAGGAGGGGTTCTGAGCTGTAATGTCAGCATGCCTCTGGCAAAACTTTGATAAGAGTGAATGACGGTGAAATGTTTCTTCTTTTTTGGGTCACTCTACATTGGTGGGAGATAGCTGGTGTTTTAAGAAAAATTCTCCTAACATTTCTGTGGCTTCACTTTTTTTTTCTAGTATTATTGGATTTTATTTTAATACTATACTATACAGTGAATTATTATTATAATCAAAAGAAGCGCTAAACCACAAGGGTCATACATCGCAGCAGGGCAGGGCAGGATGCAGGGATATTGGGTAGCAAGAGGGAGAGGGATGATTATTAGGTTATGGAGTGCAGCAGGGCATGGATTGTGCAGGTATAGAGGGTAGCAAGAGATTGAGGTAGAAAGGACTGAGGGGAATGCTAGAGGCATCATCTTCAGAGTTTGTGTAGTAAATCAGTTGCTGTCAAAAAGTCAATGAGAGAGTCTGAATTAAAGGAGGGTCCATCAGCAAGAAGGGAAGGTAAAGAAAGGGCAGCAGAGCGAAGAAGACGGCGGTAAATTTTGCATGCTCGCTGATGAGTGGGCAGTCCAACAGAATGTGGCTAACAGATACTGGAACCTGACAATTCTCACAGAGAGGGACAGGGAGCCTCTCCATGAGATACCCATGAGTAAGACGAGTGTGGCCGATGCGAAGATGGGAGAGAATAGTCTCCCAACTTCAACACTGATGACAAGAAGATGGCCAGAAACCTATACAGTGGACCCTCGGTTAGCGGCCATAATCCGTTCCAGGAGCTAGGCCTTTAACCGAAATGGCCTTTAACCCAATTAATATTCCCCATAAGAATTAATGTAAATACAATTAATCCGTTCCAGACAAAAATATTCACAAAAAAAATAATTTGTTTAACAATTAAATCAGTATTACATACCTTTATTGAAGACTAATGCTGGCTTCTGGAAGATAGGGAGGAGGAAATAGGGAGGAGTTAGTTTTTGGAAGGGGAATCTCCCTCCAAAAGGACTTCAAGTAACAAGTCCCTCTCTTGGGTTACTTCCCTTCTTTTTCTTTTAATGCCACTAGGACCAGCTTGAGAGTCACTAGAACCTTGTCACACAAAATAATTGTCCAGAGTGCTCTGTTTCTGGCGCCTCTAACATTTCCCTGAAGTGGGACAAGGTTTTGTCACTAAACATGTTGCAGATATGGCTTGTTTCAGCTTGGTCAGGATGGTGTTTTTCAATAAATGTCTGCACCTTAGTCCACATAGAACAAATTTCCTTAATCTCTGCAGAAGGCACCTCCTCCTCTTCCTTTTCCTCCTCCTCCCTTTCTGAAGCAATTGCCTGAACTTTGGTCTGATGAAGTTCCACTTCCAGTTGTTGCAGCTCTTCAGTGGTTAGCTCTACACTGTGGTCCTCCACCAACTCTTCCACATCCTCACCACTCACCTCCAACCCCAGGCTGTTCCCCAATGTCACAATATCTTCCACAACAGGCACAGGGTCGTCAGCAGCAAATCCTTCAAAATCCCTCTGTTGGACACAATCCAGCCACAGTGGTCTCCAAGCAGAGTTCAAAGTCCTGGTAGTTACTCCCTCCCAAGCCTTACCTATAAGGCCTATGCAGTTGTAGATATTGAAGTGATTCTTCCAGAACTCTCTAAGGGTCAATTCAGTGTCTGAGGTCATTTCAAAGCACTTCTGAAACACTGCTTTGGTGTACAGTTTCTTGAAGTTAGAAATGACCTGCTGGTCCATGGGCTGGAGAAGAGGAGTGGTGTTAGGAGGCAAGAACTTCACTTTTATAAATTTGAAGTCCCTAGACATTTGGTCTTCCAAGTCTGGAGGATGTGCAGGAGCATTGTCCAGTACCAGGAGGCACTTGAGTCCCAAATTGTTATCCTGAAGGTATTTTTTCACAATTGGGCCAAACACATCATCAACCCAATCTTTGAAAATTGACCTTGTGACCCATGCATTTTGATTTGATTTACACATCACACACAATCTTTTCTTGTGAACATTGTGTTTCTTGAACACTCTGGGAGTTTCAGAGTGATACACGAGTAAAGGCTTCACTTTGAAATCCCCACTTGCATTGCCACACAACATGAGAGTTAGCCTGTCTTTCATAGGCTTGTGTCCTGGCAGTGTCTTTTCCTTCTGTGTGATGTAGGTCCTGTTGGGCATTTTCTTCCAAAACAGGCCTATTTCATCACAGTTAAACACTTGTTGGGGTTTCAGATTTTCACTCTTTATGTAGTCCTGAAATTCCTGCACAAACTTTTCAGCAGAATGTTTGTCTGAACTTGCAGCCTCACCATGCCTTACAACACTATGTATGCCACTACGCCTCTTAAATCTCTCAAACTAGCCTTTGCTGGCCCTAAATTCACTACCAGCAGCACTTGTTCCAGGAGTTTTCTTCACAAGATCTTCATGCAAACGCCTTGCCTTCTCACAAATAACAGACTCCACTACACTGTCTCCTACTATTTGTTTTTCTTTAATCCACAATAATAATAACTTTTCCATTTGTTCCATTGTTTCGTAAGCACATTTACTCCTTTGGCAACATCAGCCTCCTTGATCTGTTCTTTCTTTGACAGGATGGTTGTAATTGTTGATTTGTTTTTCCCAAACATCCTGGCAAGTTCCAGCACCCGCATACCACTCTCATATTTCTCAATCACTTCTCTCTTAAATTCCATGGTATTTCTCACTCTCTTTGCCACAGGAACTTTACTAGGAATTTTCTTGGGAGCCATGGTTACTTATTTCGCAGTTGTACTGGCAAAAAACAATGGAAAACAAGCGAAATGTTTGTATGATTGAGCAGAAGCTTCCTCACGTACCGAGAGGCACAAACAAACTGAAGTGCAAGGAGCCGTAAAACCGGCCGCTAACCGAGTTGGCCGCTAACAGGAATGGCCACTAACCGAGGGTTCACTGTACTCGGTTTAATAGAATGAAGTTTGTTATGCAGCAGATCAGACCAACGTTGTTGCCAACGGGTGCGAAGGTGGGTAGCAATTACAGCAAAATAGTCTGTGAATGGAACACCTCTACATGAAACTGGGAGGTCATGTACTGCTGACCGCGCAGCAGTGTCTATCTGTTCATTGCCCTGTACGTCAACATGACCAGGGACCCAACAAAAAACAATATCTTTGTGCTTGCTAGAGATACGGTGTAACCAAAGTTGGATATGAAGAACTAGGGGGTGAGGTGTATCAAATTTTCGTAAGGCCTGTAAAGCACTATGGGAGTCTGAAACGACCACAAATGGTGACAGGCATAGATGCAATACGGATAAGTGCTACAAGAATGGCATACAATTCAGCCGTAAAAATGCTAGCCGAAGATAATACAATAGACTGTCATTTAGCGAGGTATTTACGTTCCTGAAAAACGCCGTGTTAGGTAAAATCGTGTTAGATGAACTGAAGAACTTAAGGGAAAAATAGGGTTACGTTTCTGGGAGCCCGAAAAAAGCCAAACAACTTTTTTTTAGGCCTCCACATCTTACAAAAATAAAAGTGAATGTGTAATTGTAGTTCATTGTTGTGATGTATTATGTTGTTTTTACTGCTTAAAACTACAAATGTAACAGAAATAATAGTACAGTGGACCCCCGAGTTTCGGCCATAATTCGTTCCAGAAGGCTATTCAAGTGCCATTACCGAACGAATTTGTTCCCTTAAGGAATACATAATGTAAAGTAGGTTAGTCCATTTCAGACCCCCAAAAATACACTTACAAAAGCACTTACAATAATACACTTACATAATTGTTCGAGTTTTGAGGTGATCGAAACTCGGGGGTCCACTGTATTTCTTACCTTAAATTGTGAAGTCGATGGTTGTACTGGAGTGTCTAAGTCATTCAGTAAGTCTTTCAAGTCATTCAGTAAGTCTTTCAAGTCATTCAGTAAGTCAGTCAGTCAGTCATTCAATCAGTCATTCAGTCAGCCACAAACTTATGTTTACCTCTTTTTATGTGTACAAAGAAACACTTCATTACGGCCACAGGTTATGTCTCGTCTAATATCTGTTTTCTTCGTTAATTCTAAGACTTAAATGCTTATACCTTTTCTTGCCACTTTGAGCAACACTGGTATACCTACTGGGTGTCATGATTGCTTGGCAGATACAAGATATAGTAATTAAAAGATCAAAACACAATTCACAATCACAAGCTTGTAACAGAGAAGTTGGACTGGATGCGTATGAACTACGAATGCTGGGATGGTGGAGTGGTGTCGGGGGTTGGCTGGGGACTGCGGAAGGTCTTCCCCACTGATCCACAGCAAGGCAGCCGCTTGAGGAAGAGATTTTTTTTTTCTTTCCCGCAAACTGAACCGTGTTAAATTAATTTTACAACATATTACATAAAATTGTGCCGCAATTCTTCAATCGTGCTGTACCCAAATCGTGCCAAATAAACTTGTGCTAAATGACGGTCTACTGTAAATGCCCACGCACGACACTGTCCGGAAACACTACTGTGAATCCGACTCCGTCAGAAGACTTAGAACCATCGGTGTACACTGTGATGTGACGAAACGGCACCAGCAAGAGGTACAGGGGTATTAGAAATAGCCAAAGAGTGGTCCAATAACGAGGCAGGGTCGGAACTGGGTGTGGTATCAGGAAGGGGCCTGGGGGTAGGAGGTTCATGGATTGGGAACACCATGGGTAGATTACTTCCTTCTTTTTGTTTTTTTAGAAAAAAAAAGAAAAAAGAGGGGAACGTGGAGGAATAAATCCTGGGAGGAAGGAAAGGGCCGTAAATCTCCCTCTGCACCCAAGAGGACTTCAGCACCGCAAGTAGTGCAGATGCGGCATGGAACCCGTACCATACCCTACCCTTTTTGCCAGTAAACCAGCAATCCGGGATAGGAACCTCACATCCGCCGAGCCACCTCGGTGGACAAAAGAAAGGGCGGCCAGACACCCACCACAAAGCATGCCTTCTTTGGCCACCACCCTTAAGGGAGAATCCCAAAGGCTGAAAATGGGAAGGGGATAGGGGAGGGATGGGGAGGGGAGGAGGGAAGGGAAAGGGGAGGAAGGGGTAGGGGAGGGGGGAGTTTGGGGTAATTAGGTTCGGTCTGAGGAAGGAGACCAAAAGGTCTAATTCCTCAGACCAAGAGCCTCTTCACCACGCCAAGGAGCCCCCCTTGAAGAGGACTATACAGTGAAACTTCTGCTATCTGCTCCTCAGCTTTTTGTAAATCTCAAATATCAGTACGGTTTTATGGTGTGGGACCAGTTGTATCACAGGTGTGCTAAATTATGAGAGTTTGTGATTGCCATTAGCCTAGGCATGTGCATAGCTCTTGGGTTTCTCCTCCCCACAACCACTATGTGTCATCAGTGATACTGATACTGTGGTGTTGATGACAAAGATATTCAACCTCAAAATACTGTATTTCTCCACTGATAAGGGTGACTTGTTATTGAAGGTGTTACTGTATCGTTATTATTTTTTCTATGTGGTACAAAAATAATGTAGTTTACATGTAATAAAAGACTGTTAGGCACAAAAGAAAGCCAGAAAAGATGTATCGATTTAGAGGATCTACTATTTTCATGAACAGCCTTTAGCTGTTATAAATGTTGCATCTTAATTGGCCCATGAAAATATTTTTTGATTCAGACCTCTCACAAGTAATTTTTGTTTGTGTTTTGAGTATTTGCAGGGTACAAGGTGGAAATGTGTTTGGCAACAGTGTTGTACATTTCATTCCACCTCCCATGGCTCAAGTTGATTTCCAGAAAGTTCCTGTTCCATTCTCTCTTGAGTTGCACAAGCCCAAGGATGCATCATTTGCAGGTATGTTCTACTAGCAGGCAAATTATTGGATTAGATTTATGAATTTTAATGTGGGTTTAATGAGACATGCTACAAGGGTACAAGTTCTTGGTGTCCCTTTCTCAGGCTCTTCATTGGCTCACAAGCATTAATGTGTGTGTTTTAAGCTTCAGTTTCAATCTTCCTTTTAAATGCTCCTCATAACCAGGATCTTTTCATTGTGTATGGAATAAATGTCACCTAATTTTGTATGTATAACAATTTCATACAATACATTTTGAAAACAAGATTTGTTTATTTAGAAACCTTTTGTATGCATTGTATTTTGTGTAAGACTAAGAAATTTAATTTTCTTGTTGATATGAACTGCAATAATTTCATAGTGATTTTCTATTGAAATTTCTCTATACATTAATACAAATTATAATAATGTACAGATTTGTAAAAAAATACATTATCTTGGGGTTGATTTTGGAAAATTACAATTCAGTACTGTAGTTACATCATGGAGCAGTGGTAGTGTGCTTGACTTTGTACCTGTTACCAAACCCTGTGAGGCAGGACATACAGTGGAACTCCGAGTAACGTAAAAACTTCATTCCCGAAGCCTGCTCAAGTGCCATTACCGAACGAATTTACTCCCTTAAGAAATAATGTTAAGTAGGTTAGTCCATTTCAGACCCCCAAAAATACACTTACAAAAGCACTTACAATATTATACTTACATAATTGTACGATTTCCGGGGTGTTCGTTACTTGGGGTTCCACTGTATAGGAAAGTCTCCTGATACCTGCAGTCCTGGTTACCCAGCAGTAAATAGATATTACCAAAGAGTTAGTTGACTAAATTGTGAGTTACATCCTGGAGAGGACCTAAACAAAGGACATCAGTGCAAACAAATCACATTACTTGACTTTCTTTGGTTATCCTGGGTTATTAACCTTCCAGAATCACTAGTCATAATACATTCGTTGTCTTCATAGTTTTACCAAAACTTATATTATGCTTGGCATTTCAGATAACTAATATGTCAGCTTAGCAAAGCTTAGTATAAATACATTGGTTGATTATTATACAATACATAACTATAAAAATAGGTAGTAGGGTGGTAGACAGCAACCGCCCAGGGAGGTACTACCGTCTTGCCAAATGAGTGTAAAACGGAAGCCTGTAATTGTTTTACATGATGGTAGGATTGCTGGTGTCTTTTTTCTGTCTCATAAACATGCAAGATTTCAGGCATGTCTTGTTACTTCTACTTACACTTAGGTCACATTACACATTCATGTACAAGCATATATATACACACCCCTCTGGGTTTTCTTCTATTTTCTTACTAGTTCTTGTTCTTATTTCCTCTTATCTCCATGGGGAAGTGGAACAGAATTCTTCCTCCGTAAGCCATGCGTGTCGTAAGAGTCGACTAAAATGCCGGGAGCAAGGGGCTAGTAACCCCTTCTCCTGTATACATTACTAAAGTTAAAAAGAGAAACTTTTGTTTTTCTCTTTGGGCCACCCCGCCTTGGTGGGAAGCGGCCGATTTGTTGAAAGAAGAAGAAACTATAAAAATAGCAATAATTTTTAGAATATTGTTCATTACAAGAATTTGAATCTTTTTTTTTTTTTTTAATACTCTGGCTGTCTTCCACTGAGGTAGCGTGACCTGATAAAAACAAGGAAATACTTTCATTGTCACTCATTCAATTGCTGTCTTGCTAGAGGCATGCTGATATAATTTTTCAGCTAGAATTTTGAGCTGCATCATCCTCATGCCTCCTTCAGAGTGCAGGCACTGTACTTCCCACCTCCAGGAGGTGGCTTTTGTTATTGTGCCTTTTTGTTAAAAAACAAAAAGGCACAATACCATGACTGGAACAATACACAAACAACCCACACATAGGAGAGAGAAGCTTCTTTCTCCCATGTGTGTGGGTTATTTGTGTATTAAGTCCAGTTAACCGTTTCCCTGAATCCCTTAATAAATGTTACCCTTCTCACACTTCAACAGTATGTAAAGTCATAAACACCACTTGCTTCCACTCACTCCTATCTGATGTTCTCACACAAGCCTGTTGGATGTCAGAGCCTTCAGCATGCAAAAGCCTCCTTTACCCCTAACCCCCCAACCTCAACCATTCCTGGGATGACCCCTACTCTTGTTCACTCCACCCCAAAGTTATACACCCTTTTAGTCATCCTACTTTGCTCTATCCTCTCTAAATATCCAGACCACTTCAACACTTCAGCCCTCTGAATAATACTTTTGGTAACCCCATGCTTTCTTATGCTTCCAAGCTCTGAATTCTCTATATAATATTCACACCATACATTGCCCTCAAACATGACATCTTCACTTCCTCCAGCTTCCTCCTCACTGCAACATTTAAAACCATGAACCAGAGTACTCTGGTACATTCCCTTTTTTCCTCTCCATTTAAAGGTTCACCTCATCTTTCATAGCTCCATCTGCCAACAAGTTCCCTCCAAAATATCTGAACACCTTTACTTCCTCCATGCTTCCTCCCTCCAATCTGATACTCAATCTTTCATTGCCTAGATTTTTGTTACACTCATCACCTTGTTCTTTTCTATGTTCACTTTTAATTTGGTTTACATACTTTCTCAGAACCTAAAAAAAAAAGTCATTGCCAAAAAGCTACCGTGACAACTGCCACTTGTATCAGATTTATTATCTTTTAATCCCTGCATCCTGGCATTCACTTTTTAAAACCCCATCTATAAATATGTTAAGCATCTATAGTGACATCACACATCTCTCTCTCTTAAGACCTACTGTTACTGGAAAATGATTCTCCCCTCTCTCCTGTTTACCCTAATTTGAGATACACTATCCATATAAAAACTCTTTACTGCTTTTAGTAACCTACCACCTATTCCATACATTTGCAACATCTGCCACATTGCTCCCATGTCACCCCATCATATACCTTTTTCTAAACCCATAAATGTAACAAAAAGTGCCCTACCCATCTAAGTATCATTTTCTTGTATGCTTCAGTGTAAACACTTGATCTACACTTACTGCACCCTTCCTAAACCCTTGTTCCTTTGCAGTCCTACTTTCTGTCTTTCCCTTAATTTTCTCAATAATAATTCTACCATGCACTTTACTTGGTGTACTTAACAGGCTTGTTTTCTTATAATTCTTACATCCTCTTTTATTAACTTGTCTCTTTATACAAAGGAACTATGCATGCTCTCTGCCAGTCTTTAGGTATCCTCCTTCCTTTCATACAAATATTAAACAAATACACCAACCACTCCAGAACTATATCCCCACCTGCTTTTAACATTTCCGTCTTGATCCCATTTCGCTCCTGTAAGATGTTATACTTCCCTGCCCACTGTATAAAATCACTGCTTCTCTTTCTCTTCAAAATACTTCCTCTGTCTTCCCAGTACCTGCACCTTCTCATCTCATTACAGTGGTCCCTCGGTTTTCGTGCATCTCCAAACTCGAACATTTATGTAAGTGTATTTTCGTAAGTGCTGTTGCAAGTGTATTTTTGGGGGTCTGAAATAGACTAACCTACGTGACATTATTTCTTAAGGAAGTAAATTCGTTCGGTAATGGCACTTGAGCAGCTTTCCGGAACGAATTTTCGGCAAAAACCGAGGGACCACTGTACATTGAATGTGGTATTCAATAAATTTGATACTAAGTTCTGTAGTGGTAAAGTGACTTAGAAACCATGCAATGAATTATTGTACGTATGTGAAAGTTAATATGTGCTACAGTATTAATTTACAGAGATGGACAACACTAGTTTTTTTTTCTGACCTTGCTGTTGTGTCATCTTAAGAACCTGATACTTTTTATGGCTACTTTTAAAGACACTAAAGCCCTAGTTAAGTCTTAAATACTTTGGGTCATTATTTTTGTAGGATTCATAACAGAATAGTTTGGTTTTGGTAAAGACATTATAAACTGAATTTTGAACGATTGACTAGGTAATATTATTATCTAACAATTTTCTTTTGCAGATGTTCAGTTGAAGCTACGAAGTGAAGTGTCATATGCTCTTCGTAGTTTCTGGGGTGTACCATCAGATCATCTTCACTCACTTCTCTTAGCTCCCTGGTCAACATTCTTCATGCATATGATTGAAAAACCTTCAATTAGGGCAGAAGTTATAGATGATGTCTTAAGGTACAGATTTTTTGATCAGTTTTTATCGTGCTGGTTATATTTTTATTTTTGTACGGTATAGAGGGGTTTTAACTGTGACTGATGTATACTTTCATTTCTTCAGTTAAATTTAGGGTAATTTTCTCAATAAAATATCAATATAATACAATGTTGTACACCTCTTAATGGAGCCTTATTTGACAGCCCAAGCCACTCCTGATAATTTAATAGCCCTCAATTTCCCAGACTGCATGTACTTCTCCCTATTAATACCCTTTTTGAATTTTAACCCACTAAAGTCACTAAAACATCAGTGACCACTCTAAAAAATGTTTTTTTCCAGCAATATAAATGCACCAAACTTGTATTCACTGACATGAACTGACTTTCACATCTTGCTAGTTACTGCCATAACTAACCTTGATGCTTCCTTACTAGATGCCAAAACGAGCCCCTATTCCATCTTGCTAGCTACCAAAATATTGACCATTATCCCACCTTGCTACTTACCAAAATTTTGAAAACACTGCAAGAAACCCAAGAAAGTAAGTTTATACTGTATTACACATTAAAACTTAATACAAAAATTACTGAAACCTTAAGAGGCATCAACCAGTAGAATTTTTTTGAAAGTCGACATCTTTCTCTTTGTCCTAACAAGTTTTGCTTCATGTTTTTACAACCATCACTGTCAGAAGTTTAGAGATGTCTTTTATAATGGCAGTTAATTATAGAAATGGAGGATTATCATGCTCTTATATCCATTAAAAATGATATTTTTTATTTTTTTTTATTCACCAAGTTATTTATCAGGTTAACTGGATAGGTTCATGGAATTGTTGATACAGTGGACCCTCGCTATTCAAACACTCCAAAACTCGCCCTCATTCCAGAATGCTGTTCAAGTGCTGTTACCAAACAAATTTATTCCCATAAGGAATGATG
The DNA here is from genome assembly GCA_009830355.1 of Cherax destructor. Classification (NCBI taxonomy): domain Eukaryota; kingdom Metazoa; phylum Arthropoda; class Malacostraca; order Decapoda; family Parastacidae; genus Cherax; species Cherax destructor. The sequence goes on along the minus strand of WNWK01007537.1, from coordinate 18,450 downwards.
TAAATTAGGTTAGTCCATTTCAGACCCCCAAAAATACACTTATAAAAGCTCTTACAATAATAAACTTACATAAAAGGGTGAATTTTGGAGTGTTCGAATAGCGAGGGTCCACTCTACTTGCATTGATTGGAAGTGCCAAGCAGCCTCTGGCAGAGGCATTGGTGGTGCCAGACTTTTAAGGGTTGTTAGTGTACTTTGAGTGGTGTGTGGAGCTGTTTTTTTTCTTCTTTGATTAGTTATCTTGTATTTTATTGAAGGGGGGGGGGTGAGAAGTGTATACAAAGACCCACACAAGAGAATGAAACTTACGACTATGTTTTCGTCTGTCCAAAACGTAGTTAGTTTCATTCTCCTATAGGCGTTTTTTGTATGTATTGTTCCAGTCATGGTATTGTGCCTTTTCATTCTTTTCTGGTTGGGAAGTGGTTCATATGGGTATCCACACACTAACTGATAAAGATTACCAGTATTGAAGAGTACAGGTAACAATAGTTTGGCTGGAGCATTTCATTGATAACCTATATTTGGAGAAGAAACTTTATGTTTTGGTCTGTTGATGGCTTGATAATGGTCCAGTACAAACCAAAAGGTTTTTAAAGTTTTCTTTCCAAATTGCAGGTTAATAATTAGCATATTAGAACTGTTTTTGATGCAGTTGTAGCAGCTCTTGGAGACTACTGGATGACTTGTGGCAATTTTGTTGGTATGTTACCAGTATATATTTATTAGTTACATAAATCAAGTTTGACTCATGAAATCGTAATGACACGATTGCAAACAAACCATACCACAGGTGGGGTTAGAACCCGCGATCAGAGAGTCATAAAACTCCAGACGTGTTAACCACTGGGCCAGCTGGCTACAATAAGATTCATCCAACTAGGTATATTTCTACACCATAGGAAGGTTAGTATAGGCACCACTGTAACCACAAATGCAAGTTTTTACAACCGAATCTCCCGCTAGCGTGGCTGTGATGAACTCTAGCTCAAGTCCCCTCAAAGCCGTCAACATGACTCACGAAATTGTAGTGACACTATTGCAAACAAAAAACTTGCATTTGTGGTCACACTGTTGCCTGTGCTAACCACAAATGCAAGTTTTTACAGACGAATCTTCCGCTAGTGTGGCCGTGATGAACTCTAGCTCAAGTCCCCTCAAAGCTGTCAACATGACTCACGAAATTGTAGTGACACTATTGCAAACAAAAAACTTGCATTTGTGGTCACAGTAGTGCCTATGCTAACCTTCCTATGGTGTAGAAATATACCTAGTTGGATGAATCTTATTGTAGCTAGCTGGCTCAGTGGCATTGGTCTGGAGTTTTATGACTCTGGTCGCCGGTTCTAACCCCACCCGTGTTTTTTTTTTTTTTTTTTTTTTTTTTTCAACAAGTCGGCCGTCTCCCACCGAGGCAGGGTGACCCAAAAAGAAAGAAAATCCCCAAAAAGCAAATACTTTCATCATCATTCAACACTTTCACCACACTCACACATAATCACTGTCTTTGCAGAGGCGCTCAGATACGACAGCTGAGAATAGTCCCTCCCAGCTGTCGCTATCCCAGACCCCTCCTTTAAAGTGCAGGCATTGTACTTCCATTTCCAGGACTCAAGTCCAAATAAATCAATTAACTGGTTTCCCTGAATCCCTTCACAAAATGTTACCCTGCTCACACTCCAACAGATCGTCATGTCCCAAAAACCATTCATCTCCATTCACTCCTATCTAACACGCTCACACATGCTTGCTGGAAGTCCAAGCCCCTCGCCCACAAAACCTCCTTTACCCCCTCCCTCCAACCTTTTCTAGGACGACCCCTACCCCGCCTTCCTTCCCCTACAGATTTATACGCTCTTCAAGTCATTCTACTTTGATCCATTCTCTCTAAATGACCAAACCACCTCAACAACCCCTCTTCAGCCCTCTGACAAATACTTTTAGTAACTCCACACCTTCTCCTAATTTCCACATTCCGAATTTTCTGCATAATATTTACACCACACATTGCCCTTAGACAGGACATCTCCACTGCCTCCAGCCTCCTCCTCGCTGCAGCATTTGCAACCCATGCTTCACACCCATATAAGAGTGTTGGTACCACTATACTTTCGTACATTCCCTTTGCCTCCATGGATAACGTTTTTTGTCTCCACAGATACCTCAACGCACCACTCACCTTTTTTCCTTCATCAATTCTATGGTTAACCTCATCCTTCATAAACCCATCCGCTGACACGTCAACTTCCAAATATCTGAAAACATTTACTTCTTCCATAATCCCTCTCTCCAATGTGATATCCAATTTTTCTTTATTTAAATCGTTTGATACCCTCATCACCTTACTCTTATCCATACCCGTGGTATGGTTTATAAATCAAGTTTTTAGGATTGAGAAAAGACATTAGCTTAATGTATAGGATAGTGAAATACTGTACATATTTAAGGTGATTGAATAAATGATTGTGAATGCGTTTTCTTTTTGGGTCACCCTGCCTTGGCAGATGGCCACTGAGGTAAAAAAAAAATATATATTTTCTTCATTTTTTTTTTTTAACTATTTAGGTAGAACAAAAGCCTATTATAATCTGATCTCATTTTTTTTTCAGAAATGATGTTACTGAGGAAAATGTGTGCATAAAGCAAGTGAACCTGTGTCCCAATTCTCCACCACTGTCTCTTGGAGAGAGCCCCAGAAAACATTACCCTCTGGTTGTGTGTATGGTGCGCCAGGATGCACCTCATCATGCTGATAGAAGTCAAGTGGTAAGGTGCAGAGGCACTGGGGTGCCAGTTTTAAGTTATGGTAAAGTAAGTGTAATAATCACAACAAATGTAATTTTATGAACATTTCACTTTTTTTTGCAATAAAGACTGGTGTCATTATGTAGGATCAATTATCCTCATTGTCATTACTCCATTTTCCACTTTCTTGCAGTTGAAAGGCTCTATAACGGAAATTAAATTCTGATTGTCTAACCTTTATCCCAGTGTATGACGCTCTGGCATGCATTCCATACAAAATACTTGTGTCCATGCTTACATACTGAGGGAATTAATATTCAATAGACATTTTAATATCGATGTAAAATGTACATATTAGAATTTTTTGTTTACTTTAAAATTTGCAATAATTGAAGGATAGATGTTCCATGGGGAAGTGGAATAGAATTCTTCCTCCATAAGCCATGCGTGTCGTAAGAGGCGACTAAAATGCCGGGAGCAAGGGGCTAGTAACCCCTTCTCCTGTATATATTACTAAATGTAAAAGGAGAAACTTTCGTTTTTCCTTTTGGGCCACTCTGCCTCGGTGGGAAACGGCCGACGTGTTGAAAGAAGAAAGAAAGATGTTGCAATTTGAGGGCTCATTGAAATTGTGATGTCCATGTTTTTCTGGAAGGACAGCTGGAGAATAAGTGATGGGAATGTGTTTTTGAGGCCTGGTCATGGACTGGGCCATGGGGGCAATGACCCCTGGGACACCCTCCAAGTAGACTCCTATGGGCCCTCCTTATTATTATATTCATGGGGGGGATCACCAGACCCATAGGCATCATACAGTGCCTTGAGGAATGGAAAGAATTCAGGCTTGATTCAGAGAATTGGTGCATTGGTCCAGTTCCTTAGATCGAGATCCCTTCAACATGAAGGAACCTTCTTTGAGGGGGATGGGTCCCCCTGTCTTTCTAGAAATAGCCATTTAAAAACAAAATTCAAGTGAACTTAGTTCAAATCCTGGCAGCTTTTTATCTCCTGAAGAATTTGTCTTGCCTTTCAACACTTCATTACTGTATATTATTGCACGTTTATTATAAATTTAACTTTCATTTTCCTTTCAAAAAGGGGTGCCTTAATGTTGGTGAGAAACTCTGGATCCAAGAAGTGTAGCAATCCTCTACCTCATTAAACCTTATTACAGCACTTTCCCCTCACATTCAGCAGGTGCTGCATTTTCCATATGAGTTTAATGCCTCCCTTCCTTCAAGGGACATACGTGCCTTGATGCCAGTGAAGGACTTTGTCCAAAAAATTAGAGCAACCCTCCTTTTCGTTTGATCGATTCTGATAGTCTCTCCCATTTCCCTGGCACTATATGACCCTTATGGGCTTGGTCTCCCATTTTGTGTGCACTGAATGGCCCTTATGGGTTTAGTCTTCTGTTTTCCTGGCACTGTATGACTACCTATGAATGTAATAATAGCATTTCTCTCTGATAGTAATAGTAGCTTGTATTATTTGTTACAGTTATACAACATTATGCTAATAACTTCACCATTCACTTTTCTTAATTTTTTTTTTCCGAATTTCATTGGCTGTTAGTTACTACTAATTTTAGATTTTACAAGTTTGCATTGGAAGTCTGTAATTCCACATTCACAAAAGAGTTTCAGTAAATAAAAATTCATACTGCAGTACAGTATTTTGCATCCTTCACTTTCTTATTCACTTTCTAGGCCATTGACTATGTTCATGAAGTAGCAGACAAAATCTCCTGGCTAAATCATACTTTTGACTCCCTCTTCTTTTTTTGCATTGTGTACAGGACTATATTAGGCATAGTTTTTTTTTTTATAAACTTTCAGATTTAGTAGACACTTGGACAATCCATCACTCCCTTATATAAGGGTATCACTGTACAAACATTACACTATTTCAGGGGGCACTGATTACCATCATCCATATCAAGGATTCCGTGTGTCAGATCCCCTCCTGCATCCTCCATCAGTACCTAAAGCAGTACTCTGGTCAGCTGACCAAACTACAGGTAAACTACTAAATACTAGATGAAGAATTAGACCTCACACATCATTTTCTATATGAATCATTATACGTGTAATATTTGTAAAACGAAACTAAAGATAAAATTACCATTGTTGATGTTTGAGCCCATGGGGCTTTTGTTTTATGTGCAACAAGGACAATTTTTTAATTTAGTAAGCATATGTTATACAGCCTTTCCTCACTTAACAACAGAGTTCCGTTGCTAAACAAGGAGCATACTATAATGGTAGTGAGTTTGTCAACCATCTTTGATATTGTTTTAATGTCACCTTTGCACATTTATAACATTTTTAGTATATTTTTTAATGTTTATACAGTATTTTTTTTATTATTTTTTTTTATTAACACATTGGCCGATTCCCACCAAGGCAGGGTGGCCCGAAAAAGAAAAACTTTCATCATCATTCACTCCATCACTGTCTTGCCAGAAGGGTGCTTTACACTACAGTTATAAAACTGCAACATTAACACCCCTCCTTCAGAGTGCCGGCACTGTACTTCCCATCTCCAGAACTCAAGTCCGGCCTGCCGGTTTCCCTGAATCCCTTCATAAATGTTACTTTGCTCACACTCCAACAGCACGTCAAGTATTAAAAACCATATGCCTCCATTCACTCCTATCAAATACGCTCACACATGCTTGCTGGAAGTCCAAGTCCCTCGCACACAAAACTTCCTTTACCCCCTCCCTCCAACCTTTCCTAGGCCGACCCCTACCCCGCCTTCCCTCCACTACAGATTTATACACTCTCGAAGTCACTCTGTCTCGTTCCATTCTCTCTACATGTCCAAACCACCTCAACAACCCCTCCTCAGCTCTCTGGACAATCGTTTTGGTAATCCCGCACCTCCTCCTAATTTCCAAACTCCGAATTCTCTGCATTATATTCACACCACACATTGACCTCAGACATGACATCTCCACTGCCTCCAGCCTTCTCCTCGTTGCAACATTCATCACCCATGCTTCACACCCATATAAGAGCGTTGGTATAACTATACTCTCATACATTCCCTCTTTACTTCCATGGACAAGGTTCTTTGTCTCCACAGACTCCGAAGTGCTCCACTCACCCTTTTCCCCTCATCAATTCTATGATTCACCTCATCCTTCATAGACCCATCCGCCGACATGTCCACTCCCAAATATCTGAATACATTCACCTCCTCCATACTCTCTCCCTTCAATCTGATATCCAATCTTTTGTCACCTATTCTTTTTGTTATCCTCATCACCTTACTCTTTCCTATATTCACTTTCAATTTTCTTCTTTTACACACCCTACCAAATTCATCCACCAACCTCTGCAACTTCTCTTCAGAATCTCCCAAAAGCACAGTGTCATCAGCAAAAAGCAACTGACAACTCCCACTTTGTATTTGCTTCTTTATCTTTTAGCCCAACACCTCTTGCCAAGACCCTCGCATTCACTTCTCTTACAACCCCATCTATAAATATATTGAACAACCACGGTGACATCACACATCCTTGTCTAAGGCCCACTTTTACTGGGAAATAGTCCCCTTCCCTCCTACACACTCTAACCTGAGCCTCACTATCCTCATAAAAACTCTTCACTGCTTTCAGTAACCTTCCTCCTATTCCATACACCTGCAACATCTGCCACATTGCCCCCCTATCTACCCTATCATACGCCTTTTCCAAATCCATAAATGCCACAAAAACATCTTTACCCTTATCCAAATACTGTTCACCTATATGTTTCACTGTAAACACTTGGTCTACACACCCCTACCTTTCCTAAAGCCCCCTTGTTCATCTGCTATCCTGCTTTCTGTTTTACTCTTAATTCTTTCAATAATAACTCTACCATACACTTTACCAGGTACACTCAACAGACTTATTCCCCTATAATTTTTGCACTCTCTTTTGTCCCCTTTGCCTTTATACAAAGGAACAATACACGCTCTCTGCCAATCCTAGGTACCTTACCCTCTTCCATACATTTATTAAATAATAGCACCAACCACTCCAAAATTATATCACCACCTGCTTTTAACATTTCTATCTTTATCCCATCAATCCCAGCTGCCTTACCCCCTTTCATTCTACCCACTGCCTCACGAACTTCCCTACACCCACAACTGGCTCTTCCACACTCCTACAAGATGTTATTCCTCCTTGCCCTACACACGAAATTACAGCTTCCCTGTCTTCATCAACATTTAACAAATCCTCAAAATATTCTCTCCATCTTCCCGATACATCTAACTCTCCATTTAATAACTCTCCTCTCCTATTTTTAACTGTCAAATCCATTTGTTCTCTAGGCTTCCTCAACTTATTAATCTCATTCCAAAACTTTTTCTTATTTTCAACAAAATTTGCTGATAACATCTCACCCACTCTCTCATCTGCTCTCTTTTTACATTGCTTCACCACTCTTTTAACCTCTCTTTTTCTCTCCATATACTCTTCCCTCCTTGCATCACTTCTACTTTGTAAAAACCTCTCATATGCTAACTTTTTCTCCCTTACTACTCTTTTTACATCATCATTCCACCAATCGCTCCTCTTCCCTCCCGCACCCACTCGCCTGTAACCACAAACTTCTGCTGAACACTCTAACACTACATTTTTTAAATCTACCCCATACATTTTCGACCCCATTGCCTACACTCTCACTAGCCCATCTATCCTCCAATAGTTGTTTATACAGTAGTGTACTGTATATTGTAATAAGCAGAATAGAGGAAATCAGCTCTAATATTCATTATTTAGGTATGCATACCTGTCATAAGTCCAGTCATTGGTAAACAAGTATGTCGCTAAGTAAGGGGAGGCTGTACAGGTACCATCCGACTTATGACCGAGCTTGGTTCCGACTAACAGGTTGTAAGTCAAAATGGACGTAAGGTGAACCTTACTACTGAATATCAGCATCACATTAAGTAATGATTTTATTTTATTGTTTTATTTTGGTATTTCATTTTTTACTTTACTTCTTATGCTGTTAGTACTGTATTTTATACTGTAAGGTTTAGGAAAAACACTGTACAGCACAAACAATTGTTTATTTCCCAGAACATTTGCTTACAAAACATGGTCGTAAGTCGAGTGGTCTTATGTCGAGCAGGTCGTAAGTCGGATGGTAGGTGTATTCACTCCATGGGGAAGTGGAAAGAAATCCTTCCTCTGTCAGCTATGCATGTCATAAGAGGTGACTAAAATGTCAGGAGCAAGGGGCTAGTAACCCCTTCTTTTGTATAAATTACTAAATGTATAAAGAAAAACTTTCATTTCTTTTCTTGGGTCACTGCCTCGATGGGAGACAGCCAGTGTGTTAAAAAAAATATTATATTCTGTAACAATAGAGATGCTTTAAACTGAGTGTGGTTTATTGATATTTATGGTGAAATATGGGATCAGGAAAAGTAAAATTTACTGGTTACACGAGGATACTATTATGAAGATCACTTCTGCTACAAAATGGTCAATCCTTCCTAAGTAAATGTTGGTTTCTGTTTTTTGGCTCAAGGCTGTCAGTAAAGTAACTGACACTAGAATGTGAATGTGGGGTTCTACCTAATGCACATTTTTTACAGAAAATGGGGCTGTATTTTCTATTTATGCTTCAAAAGTCTTGCTTTATTACTGCTTGACTTTAAATAACCCCAACTAAATGTATGTATGTAGAGAAATTGGCTTGAGCATATAAGGTTATGTTGACATTTGGAGGACAGGTTAATGGTACATTGTTAGCAGTCCTGCTCATGGACTTAGACATTGCACCTTATATTAAGTGTTAGTAGAATCTTTATATTATTTTAAATCTTATTTAATTTTTTTTTTCCATTTTTTTTTCCCAACGTCGGCCGTCTCCCACCGAGGCAGGGTGACCCAAAAAGAAAATACTTTCATCATCATTCAACACTTTCACCTCACTCATACATTCATACATAATCACTGTCTTTGCAGAGGTGCTCAGATACGACAATTTAGAATAGTCCCTCCAAACTGTCAATATCCCAGACCCCTCCTTTAACCCTTTCAGGGTCCGTGCCGTAGTTCTACGGCTTTGAGTTCAGGGTCCAAACCGTAGTTCTACGTCATGAGCTCAGCTCACTCAGATAAGCTTTGAACAGTAAATTTGGGCCTAGATATGAGAGAATACATCTGTGGTAAGTGTGCACCACATAAAACAAATCCTGCAGCACACAGTGCATAATGAGAGAGAAAAAACAAACCGTAATTTTCGATTAAAACAGCGACTTTGCAGTGTCTTTTCGTATACTTTTTATAGTTGTATTTGCGATTTCTTGGTCTCATTTGATAGAATGGAAGATATACTACAGATATAGAGATGATTTTGATTGGTTTTAGTACTGGAAATGACTTGAAACTGAGCTCAAAATAGCAGAAATGTTAATTTTTTGCCGATGTTCAAGAGTAAACGAATGACCCCACACGTCTAATACGTGTTAGCTGGAGGGTCTAATATACGTTCACAAATGTGGTGATATTATTTGAACAATTATTACAATATTGCATAACAGTAAATCTTCCATTTTTTGGTTTGAATAAAAATTCATTATGTGAATAAAAAATCAAAATGGAATTCATTTGTAAAGACTGAAAACGTAACTAATGAACAGAGGGAATGTTAGTTTAGTGCCAGGAATGTCTGCATTGTACGTCCCATTTCCAGGACTCAAGTCCGGCTAAATCTATAATAACCGGTTTCCCTGAATCCCATCATTAAATACTATTACCCTGCTCACACTCCAACAGCTCATCAGGTCCCAAAAACCATTCGTCTCCATTCACTCCTATCTAACACGCTCACACACGCTTGCTGGAAGTCCAAGCCCCTCGCCCACAAAACCTCCTTTACCCCCTCCCTCCAACCTTTTTGAGGACGACCCCTACCCTTCCTTCCTTCCTTCCTTCTCCTACAGATTTATACACTCTCCAAGTCATTCTACTTTGATCCATTCTCTCTAAATGACCAAACCACCTCAATAACCCCTCTTAAGCCCTCCGACTAATAATTTTAGTAACTTCACACCTCCTCCTAATTTCCACACTCCGAATTCTTTGCATAATATTTACACCACACATTGCTCTTAGACAGGACATCTCCACTGCTTCCAGCCGCCTAATCACTGCAGCATTTACAACCCAAGCTTCACACCCATATAAGAGTTTTGGTACCACTATACTTTCATACATTCCCTTCTTTGCCTCCATAGATAACATTTTTTGTCTCCACAGATACCTCAATGCACCACTCACCTTTTTTTCTTCATAAATTCTATGGTTAACCTCATCCTTCATAAACACATCTGCTGACAAGTCAACTCCCAAATATCTGAAAACATTCACTTCTTCCATACTCCCTCTCTCTCCAATGTGATATTCAATTTTTCTTTATCTAAATTGTTTGATACCCTTATCACCTTACTCTTATCTATGTTCACTTTCAACTTTCTACCTTTACACACCCTCCCAAACTCATCCACTAACCTTTGCAACTTTTTGTACTATATTCCCCATAATTTAATCCCACTCCTCTTCCCAACACCCTAGCATTTACTTCTTTTACAACCCCATCTATAAATATATTAAACCACCATGGTGACATCACACATTCCTGTCTAAGACCTACTTTTACCGAGAAGTAATCTCTCTCTCCTACACATCCTAACCTGAGCCTCACTATCCTCATAAAAACTCTTTACAGCATTTAGTAACTTACTACCTATTCCATACATCTGCCACATTGCTCCCCTATCCACTATCATATGCTTTTTCTAAATCCATAAATGCAATGAAAACTTCCCTACCTTTATCTAAATACTGTTCACATATATGCTTCAGTGTAAACACTTGATCTACACATCTCCTACCCACTCTAAAACCTCCTTGCTCATCTGCAATCCTACTCTGTCTTACCTCTAATTCTTTCAATAATAACCCTACCGTACACTTTACCTGGTATACTCGGTAAACTTCTTCTTTCAACACGTCGACCGTTTCCCACCGAAGCGGGGTGGCCCAAAAGGAAAAATGAAAGTTTCTCCTTTTACATTTAGTAATATATACAGGAGAAGGGGTTACTAGCCCCTTGCTCCCGGCATTTTAGTCGCCTCTTACGACACGCATGGCTTACGGAGGAAGAATTCTGTTCCACTTCCCCATGGAGATAAGAGGAAATAAGAACAAGAACTAGTAAGAAAATAGAAGAAAACCCAGAGGGGTGTGTATATATATGCTTGTACATGAATGTGTAGTGTGACCTAAGTGTAAGTAGAAGTAGCAAGATGTACCTGAAATCTTGCATGTTTATGAGACAGAAAAAAGACACCAGCAATCCTACCATCATGTAAAACAATTACAGGCTTTCGTTTTACACTCACTTGGCAGGACGGTAGTACCTCCCTGGGCGGTTGCTGTCTACCAACCTACTACCTAGGACTCAGTAAACTTCTTCTTCTTCTTTCAACACGTCGGCCGTTTCCCACCGAAGCGGGGTGGCCCAAAATGAAAAACGAAAGTTTTCCCTTTTACATTTAGTAATATATATACAGGAGAAGGGGTTACTAGCCCCTTGCTCCCGGCATTTTAGTCGCCTCTTACGACACGCATGGCTTACGGAGGAAGAATTCTGTTCCACTTCCCCATGGAGATAAGAGGAAATAAGAACAAGAACTAGTAAGAAAATAGAAGAAAACCCAGAGGGGTGTGTATATATATATGCTTGTACATGAATGTGTAGTGTGACCTAAGTGTAAGTAGAAGTAGCAAGATGTACCTGAAATCTTGCATGTTTATGAGACAGAAAAAAGACACCAGCATTCCTACCATCATGTAAAACAATTGCAGGCTTTCGTTTTACACTCACTTGGCAGGACGGTAGTACCTCCCTGGGTGGTTGCTGTCTACCAACCTACTACCTAGGGCTCAGTAAACTTATTGCCCTATAATTTTTACAATCTCTCTTGTCACCCTTCCCTTTATATAAAGGAGCTATACATACTCTCTGCCAATCCTTAGGTACCTTCCCCTCTTTCATACATTTATTAAAAAAAAAATACCAACCACTCCAACACTATCTCCCCCTGCTTTTAACATTTCTGTCATGATCACATCAGTTCCTGCTGCTTTACCCCCTTTCATTTTACGTAATGCCTCATGAACCTCCTCCACACTCACATCCTTCTCTTCCTCACTCCTAAAAGATGTTATACCTCCCTGACCAGTGAATGAAATTACCGCCTCCCTTTCTTCATCGACATTTTAAAGTTCCTCAAAATATTCCCGCCATCTACCCAATACCTCCAGCTCCCCATCTACTAACTCCCCTACTCTGTTTTTAACTGACAAATCCATTTGTTCCCTAGGCTTTCTTAATTTTTTTATCTCACTCCAAAACTTTTATTTTCAGCAAAATTTCTTGACAGTGCCTCTTCCACTCTTTCATCTACTCTCCTTTTGCACTCTCTCTCACCACTCTCCACCTTTCTTTTACTCTCCATATACTCTGCTCTTCTTACAACACTTCTGTTTTGTAAAAACCTCTAATAAGCTACCTTTTTCTCTTTTATCACACCCTTTACTTCATCATTCCACCAATCACTCCTCTTTCCTCCTGCACCCACCCTCCTATAGCCACAAACTTCTGCCCCACATTCTAATACTGCATTTTAAAACTATCCCAAGCCTCTTCAGCCACCCCCATCCCCACTACTCATACTTGCATTAGCCCACCTTTCTGCCAATAATTGCTTATCTCTCACTCTAACTTCCTCCTCCTTTAGTTTATACACTTTCACCTCTCTCTTACTTGCTGTTGCCATTTTCCTTATGTCCTATCTACTTCTTACTCTAACTGTAGCTACAACAAAAAAAAATGATCCGATATATCCGTTGCCCCTCTATAAACATGTACATCCTGAAGCCTACCCATCAACCTTTTATCCACCAATACATAATCTAACAAACTATGTACTTTCTTTACGTGCTATATCATACTGTGTATACTTATTTATCCTCTTTTTCATAAAATATGTATTACTTATTACCAAACCTCTTTCTACACATAGCTCAGTTAAAGACTCCCCATTTTCATTTACCCCTGGTACCTCAAATTTACATACTACTCCCTCCACAACATTTTTACCCACTTTATCATTGAGATCCCCAACCACAAGTACAGTGGTACCCAGAGTTTTGTATTGCTCCCAACTTGAACAATTATGCAAGTGTATTATTGTAAGTGCTTTTGTAAGTGTATGTTTGGGGTCTGAAACAGACTAATCTAATTTACATTATTCCTTATGGGAACAAATTCGTTCGGTAACGACACTCAAACAGCCTTCTGGAACGAATAAAGTATGAAACTCGGAGTACCACCGTACTCTCTCACTTGGTTCAAAACTCCCCACGCACTCACTTAGCGTTCCCCAAAATCTCTCTCTCTCCTCTACACTTCTCTCTTCTTCAGGTGCATAAACACTTACTATAACCCACTTTTCACATCCAACCCTTATTTTACACCACATAATCCTTGAATTTATACATTTATATTCCCTCTTTTCCTGCCATAACTTATCCTTCAACATTATTGCTACTCCTTCTTTAGCTCTAACTCTGTTTGAAACCCCTGACCTAATCCCATTTATTTCTCCCCCACTGAAACACTCCTATCCCCTTCAGCTTTGTTTCACTTAAGGCCAGGACATCCAGCTTCTTCTCATTCATAACATCCACAATCATCTCTTATCATTCGCACAACATCCACGCACATTCAAACATCCCACTTTGAAGTTTTTCTTCTTTTTCTTTTTAGTAATCTATACGGGAAAAGGGGTTACTAGCCCATTGTTCCCAGCATTTTAGTTGACTTTTACAACATGCATGGCTTATTGAGGAAAGATTCTTATTCCACTTCCCCATGGATATGAAAGGAAAAATAATAAGAACTAGAACTATTAAGATAAAATCAAAGAAAAAACTCAGATGAGTGTGTATACATAAATGTGTACATGTATGTGTAGTGTGACCTAAGTGTAAGTAGAAGTAGCAAGACATACCTGAAATCTTGCATGTTTATGAGACAGGAAAAAAAAAAAAAAAAAAAAGACACCAGCAATCCTACCATCATGTAAAACAAATACAGGCTTCCTTTTTACACTCACTTAGTTGGACGGTAGTACCTACCTGAATGGTTGCTGTCTACCAACCTACTACCTGATTATTTAAAAATATATAATAATATCTTTATTTACTACAAGTACATGTACATGGTATACAGGCCTAGCTGACATCAGTGACATACTACTATATAGAAAGTCCCTTGTTATGCTGAGCATTTCGGGCAGATTAGGTCAGTGTCCTAGGATGCGACTCACACCAGTCGACTAACACCCAGGTACCCATTTTACTGATGGGGAACATAGACAACAGGTGTAAAGAAACACGCCCAATGTTTCTGCCCTGGCTGGGAATCGAACCCAGGCCCTCGCCATGTGAAGCGAGAGCTTTAGCCACCAGACTACAGTGGTACCTCTACTTACGAGCAGCTCCCAACTCAAACAATTATGTAAGTATTTTTGTAGGTGCTTTTGTAAGTGTATTTTTGGGGATCTGAAATGGATTAATCTAATTTTCATTATTTCTTATGGGAAAAAATTCCTTCGGTATCGGCTCTTGAATAGCCGTCTGGAACGAATTAAGCTTGTAACTCGAGGTATCACTGTATATAATGTAAAACCTTTTATTACAAGGAAGCAATAAATTACCAGAATAAGTACTTGAGATAAAAAAGGAAAAAGTTTTTAATGTTTCAATTTTTTCTATAAATTTGATAATTATTTTGACATTTTAAGGCTATTTTTTAATTACAGTGGAACCCCGAGTTTCGGCCATAATTCGATCCAGGAGTCTGTTCAAGTGCCATTACCAAACAAATTTGTTCCCATAAGGAATAATGTAAATTAGATTAGTCCATTTCAGACCCCTAAAAATTCACTTACAAAAGCACTTACAATAATACACTTACATAATTGTTCGAGTTGGGAGGTAGCTGAAACTCTGATACCTCTGTATGTATATACAATTATAGATGACTAAGTATAGTTTGTCACAATATAAATATACCCTAAATTTATTTGAAGGTTTTGTACACACAAGTGAGTGATTCAAGTCCAGGAGGTGAAAGCAAGAGCACCAGTTCCTCTGATAAAGTACCTAGAGCTGAGAAAGTTGATGAGACACAAGAAGAAATACCTGAAATACCCTTAGAGGAAGCCTGTGTTATTTGTCAGGTAAGCTAGAGCTCTTACTACTTCATAAAAAATAAGGTACAATTCAATATAAGTTTAACATTATCTCTTGTCTTGTAGCATCAATTCAAATACAGTAGATTCTCACATAAGTGATTATACATTCCTGAAAACTGTTTCGTGAAGCTCACGTTACATGAACTAAAGAATATAAGGGATAAATAGAGTTACATCCCTAAAGCATAACAATAAAACCATACAAGTTTAACTAAAATAATTTTATCTTATTTTAAATTCTGGTTGGTGTCACCTATTGATATGCAAGTGTATGGAGAGGGTTAATGTGGCCTTGTACAATAGTTGCACAAACATGTGGCAGGCAGTATTAGCTACCATCACCTTTCTTCTAAAATTTATAAGTCCTAGAGGAATCTAGTGGTTGATTCAGCTTAGTATGTATTCCTTTCACAGAAAATGGACAGGGCAGTCACTTCACAGATGATGTGAGGGCTGAACATGGTACTGTGCTGGCCCTCAAATCCTTCAACAATAACAGATGCTATGACACTGAATATTATAGCTTCACTACAAGATTTTCTTGTTCAATAACCTTTCCACAGTTCATATTCAACAATTATATAAATACAGCTAGAGTAGGTAAATGACTGTTAAAAGCACAGGAATGTGTAATTATGGGTTACTAACCTGTACCACTTCCCACCTTAACTACACACATTTAACCCTTTCACTGTCTCCCACATCAGTCTATGTTATTGGTCCCAGTGTCGCTCACATAGACCTACGGTTTAAATGCAGCGGCCTCATGTATGCTGTGGGCACTAAATTTTAACGTTAGAGAATGGGTTTGATTATTATTATAATCAAAAGAAGCGCTAAACCACAAGGTTTAAGAATGGGTTTGAGAGGTGGGTGTGCACACTACAAAACAAAATCCTACCCCACAAAGTGCATAATTGGAAAAGCAAAAATCTGAGTTTGTGTTTGTTTTAAAATAGGAACTTTGAGGTGGTTTTTATGGTTATTGGCTGTTTTTTGTATCAGTTGATGAAATGCTAACAAAATAGAGATGATTTTGGTCAGTTTCAGACCAGAAGTAGCTTGAAATAAGCCTCAAAATGGCAGAAATATTACATTTTTGGTGATTATCTTAAGGAAGGGCAGGAACCCAGCCCTCCAGTTCTGTTTTATGGGTTTTTATTAGGTCTGTTTCAGTTATTGGGATTGCCTAAGCCACGACCAATCATGGTTATATTTTATCTGAGAAATAGGGTAACTGATTTTTTTTTGTGTGATGGTAAATTTAAAATGGAGGGCAAGGGTTATATAGAAGAGGTCTGAAGATATAATTCATGAACAGAGAAAAAGTTGCTTTAGTGACCTAGTGTTTATTTTACCATTTTTTTTAATTGGAATTTGTTGAATTTTGTGTATAATTGACCAAATTTGACAAAATTCTATTCTATTGATTGTGCTCAGACAGAACAGAAAGCATACTAGTGAAATAGCTAGGAATTGGGTCAAATTGAACAATGTAGCTGGTATAAAATAGGTCTTGAAGTGGGCAAAATTGCTGATGTGTAAATTGTGCCCAGACTGTCGCCTTTGTGTCTGTGATTCTGTGTTTTCCATCAAATTTCACATCTTTGGTGTCATTACCTTCAACAAAAGATTATCTACCATTTTGTAAGATTTTTTTTTTTTTTATAAATCAGTCAGCATTATTAATTTCAGGGGTCATGATAGCAATAGAGTTAATACCGCAACTTTCTTAGAAACCATAAGAATTTCATGCTTAATTTTCTTCTTAGCATCTCCAGCATCACTAGTATTCCTGATTGGTGCCATGATTAATATCCAGAGATGAGGTGTGGTGATGAGAAGCTCCAATATAGATTAACACATAACTAAGGTATGGTACACATCCACAAGGAAACTGGAGCATAGGTGTTCTTTACATCATAGGGTGACACAGGTGCTCTTTTAGAAGCTAAATGTCTGGCTGTGGGCAGGATGTGTTTCTATTGGGTCATTAGGCCCATAAGCACAAAAGTTTTTTCATATTTCATAACCAACCATGTACAGTATATATTTTTTTTAGATTTTCCGAACACACTGTAATCTCATGGATTTGTCTTATTCCAAGAGCCTATAAGCTCACCCATAATTACATCTGGATATGGAAGATATATTTGGCTAACAGATACAGTAAGCTGCTTGAAACATTTACCTTATTCTACATTTTTCCTTTTATGGAGAAACACTAAACCCATAGGGGTCATACACCTCCTGGGAAATAGGAGGTAATCGGGTTTTATCTGAGGAAGGGGAAGGTAGTTTCATTTCCTTGAATCATGAATCCTTCAGCATTAAGACACCTTCATGAAGGGCTTGTATTAATTTTGACAGCCTTAGTACATATTAAAAACAAAGTTGATCAGGAATATGAATATTCACTAAACCATGGTACAGGTGAGGTTAGGTGGGGTCAGATGAATCTCCTGTGGAGATTCATCTGTAAAAACTTGCATTTGTGGTCACAGTGGGGACCATGCTAATCTCCCTATGGTATATAAATATACCTAGTTGGATGAATCTTATTGTAGCCAGCTGGTCCATTGGCTTATGCACTGGCCTGGAGTTTCACCACTCACTTAATAATAATAATAATATAATAATAATAATATCTTTATTTACTACAAGTACATGTACATGGTATACAGGCCTAGCTGACATCAGTGACATAATACTATATAGAAAGTCCCTTGTTATGCTGAGCATTTCGGGCAGATTAGGTCAGTGTCCTAGGATGCGACTCACACCAGTCGACTAACACTCAGGTACCCATTTTACTGATGGGGAACATAGACAAAAGGTGTAAAGAAACACGCCCAATGTTTCTGCCCTGGCTGGGAATCGAACCCAGGCCCTCGCCGTGTGAAGCGAGAGCTTCACACGGCTATGAGTCCTAACCCCACTCGTACTGTTAATACGATTTTGTGAGTTAGGAAATTAGGAGGAGGTGCAGGGTTACTAAAAGTATTATCCAGAGGGCTGAGGAGGGGTTGTTGAGGTGGTTCAGACATAGAAAGGATGGAACGAAATAGAATGACTTGGAGAGCATATAAATCGGTAGTGGAAGAGAGACGGGGTATTATTATTATAATCAAAAGAAGCGCTAAACCACAAGGGTTATACAGTGCGGCGGGGCAGGACAGGATGCAGGGAGAATGAATTGTAAGCGGGAGATGGATGATTAGTAGGGTATGGAATACAGCAGGATAGTGGATAGTGCAGGGATAGAGGGTAGCAAGAGATCGAGGTAGAAGGGACTGAGGGAGGTGCTAGAGGTATATTTCAGAGTTTGTGTAGTAAGTCAGTTTGTCAAAAAGTCAACGAGAG
>WNWK01007536.1:80000-93034 GCA_009830355.1 Cherax destructor | reverse complement strand
GGGGAAAAAAGTGTTGTCATGGATCGAGCCTGGCTCACCGATAGGAAGCAGAGGGTGTGCATAAATGGGGTTAAATCGGGGGGGGATCTGAAAAGGGCGTTCCTCAGGGATGGGTTTTGGGGCCCGTTGTTGTTTATAATATATAAAATGCCCTTTGACGAGGGAATTTCTAGTGATATGAGAAAATTTCCCGCTGATGACACGAAGATAGGTAGGATAATCGATTCAGACGTAGATGTCAGTGAACTACAGGAGGATTTAGAAAAACTCAATTCCTGGTCAGAAAAATGGCAGATGCAGTTCAATGTAGATAAATGCAAAGTTCTAAAGTGGGGAGTGTCCATAACCCAAGCACTTATAATTTTAAATAACGTAGAACTTAATACAGATTGGGGAGAAGGACTTGGGGGTGATGGTAAGGCAACCTTAAACCAAGACAGCAATGCCTAAGCGTACGTAATAAGGCAAATAGATTACTGGGATTTATATCAAGAAGTGTTAGCAACAGAAGTCCAGAGGTTATATTACAGTTTATACATCATTGGAAAGGGCCCTCACCTAGATTACGCAGCTCAGTTCTGGTCTCCATATTACAGAATGGACATAAATTCGTTAGAAAACATTCAGCGTAGAATGACTAAATTAATACATAGCATTAGAAATCTTCCTTACGAAGAAAGATTGAAGACCCTTAAATTACATTCACTTGTAAGACGTAGAATGAGGGAGACATGATCGAGGTATACAAGTGGAAAATGGGTATTAACAAAGGGGATATAAATAAGGTCTTGAGGGTATCTCTCCAAGAGAGAACCCGCAATAATGGATTCAAGTTAGATAAGTTTAGATTTAGAAAGGATATAGGAAAGTATTGGTTTGGAAATAGGGTAGTTGATGAGTGGAACAGTCTGCCTAGTAGGGTTATTGAAGCAAGGACCTTGGGTAGTTTTAAATTTAGGTTGGATAAATTCATGAGTGAAAGGGGTTGGATTTGAGTGGGAATTGCACATGAGTAAATAAAATTATCAAAGCTTATTTCTTGGGTAGCATTGAAAATTAGGTTGAACAAATATTCTGTTAGTGGGATGGAATGTGAAGGACCTGCCTAGTATGGGCCAACAGGCCTGCTGCAGTGTTCCTCCTTTCTTATGTTCTTATGTTCTTATGCACAAGCTAACACTAGAGTCGCCATCGCTTCCAGTACTTCTATTAAGGATCTAACCAAGACTAAATCCAAGCACCATGAACCAGTCAACGCAGGGGTCTACACTATACCCTGTGGAGGCTGCGACAGAATTTATGTAGGAACCTCGAAACACGCATCAATGAACACATTAATGCATGCAGAAACGATAACCTGAACAACGCCTGCGTACAACACCGAAATTCCAACAATCATCTCATGAAATTCAAAGACGCCCGACTAGTAATCAAAGAAACTAATTTCCGTAGACGCAAATGCCTTGAATCAGCACTTATCTCTGTTTCTAACACAATTAAACAAAACAAAGGCAGCTTCACCATCTCTGAAGTCTTAGCAAGAATCCTCCTGAAAACAGTAAACCCTACCATCACATAGTCTCTCCTGCTAATTCAACACAAGCACATCGTAGATGTGGAACACTCCTACAGGCCTTCGATATTTCAACCTCCAGCAGAAATATTTGTCTAACCTATTGTTATACTACCCAAGTATTTGTTTTATCACTTTTACTCATGTGCATGTTGATTGTTCTACCTATTGTATTACTACTACTACTACTAATATCACTACTACTACCACACTAGTATTTCACCTCACTTTGAGAGTATATAAGCCACTATGTCCATTATCTTGTAAGGCTTGAAAGCTCCTGGAGAGCGAAACGTTCCACAATAAATGTCACATTAGTTGCATTTATGTCCTTTACTTAACATATTGTCGGTAATTCTACCAATATTATTACATAATATATATATATATATATATATATATATATATATATATATATATATATATATATATATATATATATATATATATTGTATTCTGTCTATTATTAAAGCATTTATATGTATGTATGTGTGTATATAGGATGGGTGGTAGGAGAAGTGGAATATTCAAATGGCATCAGGAAGAAATCCAAATATTCTTCCTTGAAGCCTTTTTATCCACTTCTCCGAGGTTATGGGTCCCACAATTTGCACTAGAGGTGGACCCCATCCTCTCTCTCTCTCTCTCTCTCTCTCTCCTCTTCTCTCTCTCTCGTTCTCTCTCTCTCTCTCTCTCTCTCTCTCTTCTCTCTCTTATATATATATATATATATATATATATATATATATATATATATATATATATATATATATATATATATATATATATATATATATATATATATATATATATATATATATATATATATATATATATATATATATATATATATATATATATATTCAAGGTTCACTTTGTCGAATAAACAAAAGGAAAATTTATTTTTGCCATAAATCAGCAAAAATCGATCCGAGTAGTACGAAAAAAAAATATGTATCATTGATTTTAACTAATAATAAATAAATTTAAATTAACCTACGATATAAAGAATTTAGCTAAAAAAATACGTTAATTTGAGGGAGGTTAGGTAAGGTTTCTATGTTAGTTTTGGTCCAAAAAAAAATAAAAATCTTTATATCACCTTACTCTTATCTATGTTCACTTTTAACTTTCTTCCTTTACACACCCTAACAAACTCGTCCACTAATCTTTGCAACTTCTCTTTAGAATCTCTCAAAAGCACAGTATCATCAGCAAGAAGTAACTTTGTCAGCGCCCATTATGTATTTGATTCCACATAATTTTATCCCACTCCTCTCCCCAACACCCTAGCATTTACTACTTTTACAGCTCCATCTATAAATATGTTAAACAACCATTGTGACTTTACACATCCCTGTCTAAGGCCTACTTTTACTGGAAAGTAATCTCTCCTACACACCCTAACCTGAACTTCACTATCCTCGTAAAAACTCTTTACAGCATTTACTACCTATTGCATACACTTGCAACATCTGCCACATTGCTCCCCTATCTACCGTATCATATGCCTTTTCTAAATCCATAAATGCAATGAAAACTTCCCAATCTTTATCTAAATTTTGTCTTTGTACGTAACGACACTCCATTTCATGCAGGTGGAGTACCTGTTAACTGCGTGTAGCGAGGGGGATTTCACGTGCAGTGATGGCTCCTGCGTCAGTACAACTCTGCGCTGTGACCAAGTGACCGACTGTGCTGACAGCAGTGATGAGCTCAACTGCGATGTGCTGCAGGTGCCGCATGGTTACTCTCGGGATCTCTCACCACCCACACTACACAAGCAACCTTTCAAGATAAAACTGCGCCTGGAGGTGACCTCAGTGCGGGTGTTTGATCTGGTTGCTTTCACTATGCAGTTGGACGTCTTGCAGAGTGTCACCTGGAGCGACGCTAGACTCACCTTTTCCAACCTACTGCCGGGAGACTTTAACAATCAGGCTAAGGTAGGCAGTACGATGAATAAAAGTCACATTGTCGTGACTGCAACAATTCACAAATAACCCACATTTTGGAAATAAAACTTTAGAAAACATTTCGGTTCGTCTTGGACCATTATGAAGGCAGTCGTGACTGATGGTCCAGGATAGACCGAAACTTTGAAGTTTTCCCTTAAAAAATGTGGCATTGAATCTTATCCTTCGTAGTATCATTACGAGTGTTCTCATATTCTTCAACTTGTGCAGATGAAATATTATGATTGCAGTTTCATAATAGTTCCCCCTCACTATATTCTACCTGGCCAGGTATCTGAGAGTATCTGGTTACCCATCATCATGATCAAGGACAGTGCTCGGAGTCCCACAGACGTGGTCATGAGGCGTCAGGGTCTTCTTATCAACCGTGGAGCTT
Source organism: Cherax destructor (assembly GCA_009830355.1). Lineage (NCBI taxonomy): Eukaryota > Metazoa > Arthropoda > Malacostraca > Decapoda > Parastacidae > Cherax > Cherax destructor. The sequence goes on along the minus strand of WNWK01007536.1, from coordinate 89,109 downwards.
CGCCACTTGCTGACGATGACACCAGGCCCAGGGAAGGTAAGCTACTCCACACACAAGCTTATTACGCTCTCATATAGACTTTATTATTACAAGCTATGCATTGGTAATGAGAAGAACGTGAGCCAACTTAACGTCAATTTCTCGAAGACATGATCCAGTGTCCCAGAAGTATATCTTGTGCCTAGTATGTAATTCGGAATTTTCTCTAGATCGCTTTCATATACATTACTCACCTATTTGTACTCACCTATTTGATTGCTACTAGGTCCTCTCTCTCCCTGCTCCATGAGCTTTATCATACCTCGTCTTAGAGCTATGTATGGTTCCTGCCTCCACTACCTCACTTTCCAGACAATTCCACTTCCTGACAACTCTGTGACTGAAGAAATACTTCCTAACATCCCTTTGACTCATCTGAGTCTTCAACTTCCAATTGTGACCCCTTGTTTCTGTGTCCTATCTCTGTCCACCTTATGTATTCCTCGCAATATTTTGTATGTCGTTATCATGTCTCCCCTAACTCTCCTGTCCTCCAGTGTCGTCAGGCCTATTTCCCTTAACCTTTCTTCGTAATACATTTCCTTAGCTCTGGAACTAGCCTTGTTGCAAACCTTTTCACTTTCTCTAATTTCTTGACGTGCTTGACCAGGTGTGGGTTCCAAACTTACCCACATAGTGTTTAGTATTACTCCCTTTTTCCCCTAGAACAGTCTGAATTATTCTTGGCACAGATTCAACAAGATGCTGGAAAGATTCCTTAAAGAATCTGGTTCATGTGACATATTAGCACATCACATTTTAATTTTTGCGCTACGCATTCTCTTTACACATTGCTATCATTACCATTGTGTAACTGAATTATTACACATATATACTTAAACCTATCTCTGCAACATATAGACTAGTCTGCAACTATCTCTTATTATGGTGATTATTATTATTAATATTGTTGTTATTAATATTGTTATTATTGCTGCAATAGACAAGTTGTATAGCGGGGCAGAGCAGAGTATCAGACTGGAGCAGCAATACACAGTGAGCTTTATGTGTAGGTTCAGACTGCAGATGTATCCCTTCGACATCCAGCAGTGTCTGCTGGATTATTCCCTCACCAACATGCAGGACAGGTTCATCTTTGTCAAGGTAAGTGCATCTCAACCGCACGTAATGTTAAGTGCGACCTTTGTGTGTGTGTGTACTCACCTAATTGTGGTTGCAGGGGTCGAGACACAGCTCCTGGCCCCGATGTGTGTGTGCATGTGTGTAATCACATATTTGTGGTTGTAGGGGTAAAGTTACAGCTCCTGGCCCCGCCTCTTCGCTGGTCGCTACTAGGTCCACTCTCCCTGCTCCAAGAGTTTTATCGTACCTCTTCTTAAAGCTGTGTATGAATCCTGTTTCTACTACATCACTCTCCAGATTGTTCCACTTTCTGACAACTCTGACTGAAGAAATACTTCCTAGCATTACTATGACTCATCTGAGTTTCCAGCTTCTAGTTGTGACCCCTTGTTGCTGTGTCCCATCTCTAAAACAGTCTGTCCCTATCCACCTTGTCAATTCCTCTCAGTATTTTATGTCTCTATCATGTCCTTCCTATCCATCCTGTCATTCAATGTCGCCAGGTTGATTTCCCTTAACCCTCTCTTCATAGGACATTTTCCTTACCTCCGGGACTAGTCATGTTGCGAACCTTTGTGTGTGTATGTGTGTACTCACCTAATTGTACTCGCCTAATTGTGGTTGCAGGGGTCGATTCATAGCTCCTTGCCCCGCCGCTTCTCTGGTCGCTACTAGGTCCACTCTCTTCCTGCTTCATGAGCTTTATCACACCTCTTCTTAAAGCTGATTTTTTTTTGGGGATGGAGTGGACCGTTAAGGTGTAGCCAGACGATATATCCATGTTGTGTACTTAATGTATAAGCGGTTAATTTTATTGGAGGTGATGGTAGTGTTGTACGAAGGGGCATTAACTCTTTGTTTACCCAGGGTGGCGTCAACTTCACTGGGGAGAGGAGACTACTGGAGTACAAATGTGTCGGAGAGCGGATGATGGGTCCTGATAACCAGCCAGGTGACATCCAGGTATACCAACTCATTCATGGTAATAACAGTGGTAGTGTACCGACATTATGTAAATAAGACATATAATGCGGGTTATGGCATTTTATTGTGAAGACGTTTCTCCCAACAGGGACTTTTTCTTACTGAATTAATAAAGTCCTTGTTGGATTTATGAATTGATAATTCGCATTGTGTTTCTTATTTATAGCTCACTCATCCACCCACAAACTTCAGTCTTAATTAATATTCGCCTCGCATAATTTAATTAATTAAAAATTAATAAACATACATACTTTATTAATTTCAATGCTAGGCTGTTGGTTGCTATTGAATAAGGTACACTGGAGGATTACTAGCATAATTTCTTTTTATTTATAGCTATTTAGATGTCCCCACAGTTAGATTGTTGCCTCTTTGTTTTCGACTAGTCTGTGCTTTACTATAAGTTGAAATCGACTTTAGAATTATATGTCGGTGTCTACCTGTCCAGATGGTGCTGGAGTTTCGAAACCAGTATGGATATTACATTGGGAATGCCGTAGTGCCCAGTCTGCTGATGGTTGTCATCTGCTACCTCGCTCTCTTCTTTGACCTCCACGACTTCCAGGTTAGTCTTTCATCCTTCATTTAGCTCACATAAGTCTGTATTTCCTAGCTCTGCTAATATTTATTATTATTTGTATTCACAGAAAAACATCAAACCCGTATGGGTTATTTAGCATTATCTTCCTTCGCATACTAGTTGTTTTCTTGTTGCTTCATTGTTGTTGTTTTGTTTAGTCTCAGTGGCATAATTACCCCTGGACGTTTGTGGCACTGTTCTTGTGCACTCCTTATTTTTTTCGGTACATTTTTTTTTAGTCGCATAATTATTTTAATAGTTGTTAGCTTTATGCTTTTTATGTTTTACATTTCTTCTCACGTTCTAAATTATTCACATAGCTTTCCAAATTTAATCTTTGAAAGTCAACATTACGATCACTTTTGTAGCTTTACGTTGCCAGAATATTGGGTGTGATGCTGTAGATAATGATAACATATTGATTTGCAAGATTGATTTATCCTAACTGAATAATCTGCGGAGATCCTCAGACTAAGTTTTAAGAGTTGTAAAATTCTTGTGAGCAGGACCGCATCATGGTATCGCTGACGTCGCTGCTGGTATTGGCTCAGTTGTTCAACCAGACAAGTCAGATCATACCGAAGACGTCTTACCTCAAACATATCGACGTGTGGTACATCTGCCTTATCTCCACGGACTTCATCATCATCCTTGTTCTTGTCGCTATTGAGAACTTCCGTCTGAGAGCCATAGCACTGCAGGACGAGTCTCTACTGACACACAGACGGTTGCAAGTTGCCCCAATATACACTAAGAGTAAGGCTAACAGCATCAGAGACAGCCATGTTCCTCCAACTAAGAGTAAGTCTCTCAAGAGTAGCCTTCGGACCCATGAACTTCTTAATAAAATCTCTCTCGTCCTCATTCCTGTTGTCTCTGTTTTGTTCGTCTTGATCTTCTTCTTGGTTGCCTTTCTTAACTTTTATTCCCAGGGTTGATTAGGAAGTTTCAAGAAACAAATGGAACCTTTATTGGCAACGATTTGCACATAGTGACCTTATGAAGTCACTCCTAAATAGCTACAAATCTAGTGGCGTATTGGGTCATAGCTCTTCTCAAACAAAATTTTTTATTTGTATACAAGATGCCTCATTATTCATATTTTTCATTGACACTAGTTGTATATAGATATACTTAGACTGTAATTCGTCGTAGTCTGTGATACTTCCTAGGCACAAGTTCATTAAATTATAATAATGTTTTGTCTACTTATTAAAGAGCACATAGTTTTCATTTTCAAAGATTCCTTCATCACTAATGCTCACACTGTAGCACCCCTTCTCACTGAAAGAACCACATTTAATACAGATTATCTTCTCTTGATAACTACGACTGATTTATTACACCATCTGTGACTGGTGACAGATGGTGTCACCAGTCAGTTTCCCATACAGTTGGAAATAAATGGTATAAAATACCGACACAATGGAAAACTAAACACATAAAACAGAAGTGATTGGTTCTTGTTCCCGACTTGAATGTTTGATGTGGATTTTTTTAGAGCCTTTACAATGATGTGAGGTGGATGACTGATTTTCAGGAGCTCTTGAGAACCACCGGGTGTCTTTTTAAGTGGACACATACTGGTACCTTCTTTCATCTGTTTTGTGTTGGGGGTAGGCAGTATTAGTTTGTCTCCTGATCTTTGTTGTGGCTTCCTGGACTAGTTTTGGCTGCTGCAAGTGATGAGGCTAAATAGAAATCGTATAAAATACCGACACGATAGAGAGAAATGCATTATGAGAACTTTTATTGATGTTTCGCCTACACAGTGGGCTTTATTAAGTAAGAAACAAGTAATATGTTTGTGATGTGATAGTTCACTATGTGGGTGAAATGTTGACAGCAAAGAATCTCATAATTTTCCATAGTGACAGGGCTCTTCATTCTGCTACGGCGGCTGCTGCTACTGCTGACGTTGGTGTGGTGGGGATGAACTTTTGACGGCGGTGGCACACTTTAATTTCTACCTGGGCTTCTATTATAGCATTCTCCCCTTCATACTTGCACCTACCCACCATACCTAACCCTATCAACGTAAGCACCCTCTTGTCGTGCAGTATTGAGGTACCCCTTCGCGTTTAGCGCTTTTAACATTTCTTGGTATACTCTCCACACTCGAGTTCCTCTTGCATGGGTTCTCTGTCGAAAGATTTTTGTTGTGGGCTTCTCTTAAGACTAGGCTTATTCTTCCTCATGTTCCTTCTATTGTTGGAGTAACTTACGGTGTGATGTTCCTCATAGACTAGTTAATCTTAGATTTAGAATATTTTTTTGTTGGGGATTCATCCTCAGACTTTGGTAGGATACCATTTAGGCTATAAGAGATAAGATTTTATTCTGGTATTTAACCCCGGGGGGTTAGCCACCCAGGATAACCCAAAAAAGGCAGTGCGTCATCGAGGACTGATTTCCATTAGGGTCCTCAGTCTTGCGCTCCAGGATGCGACGAACACCAGTCGACTAACACCCAGGCACCTACTTGCTTGCTAGGTAAACGGGACAACAGGTGTAAGGAAACACGCCCAATGTTTTATCCTTGCCGGGGATCGAACCAAGGACATTGTGTGAAGCGAGTGTTGCCTACCAGGCCACGGGCTTTAGATGATGATTTCTTGTAGAGTACTGGTCCTGTGATTGTGGCACTGCTTCTACTAGTGTGTGATGAATTTTATATTTTAGTTCAACATAGACTAGAGTTTTTCTTAAAACCTAGTAATTGGAAGTCAATCTAGAAGTTTCGATGCGTCGTGGACCCTTATGTTCCAGGATTGATCAAAAACGTCTAGTTTCATCTCTGATTAATGGGTCAATTGTAAATCTTTCCAGCTATGTTATTGTGACTATATAAACGACTTGGTGGCTATTGTAATCTGCATTTGATTTTTTTGCTTCCTTCAAGGTTTCCACGTGATAACTTGAGAATGCCTTGTCAGATTGTTATTGGGTTGTTTAAGCGCCAGTTTTATTAAAAAAATGGTATTGTTATTTTATGATAACTCTAGAATAATTTTTTAATCTAAAAATGCTAATGTACAGGTGAAAATTTGAGTTTTGTAACAATTAGAAAATGGGGATTTTGGGTTGTAGTTCAATACCTGAAGGATCCCTTATCTCATTAACTTCAAAATGTCAGTGCTGGCGTGTTGCGCTTAAAGGAAGGTTTGCATTGTTATGTTGTGTAAGTACCAAGTTGACAGCTTTGTGAAATAACTGTTTGTTATAATGTGTAACACATGTAGTTGAAGGTTCCGAGTGATAATGGGCGCTGTATGTGCAAATTTTATTGAGCAAATTGTATTGGTTTACACAAATCAGTTTTACAGGCTAAGAGCTGTTATCCTACCTCAGCTCAGCTCTATCTAAGGTATACTATAACCCCCAGGTGCGACCCACAGCAGTCGACTAACACCTAAGTACCTACTTACTGATAGGTGAACAGGGGCAATAGATGTAAGAAAGCAGGCTCAACATTTCCACCCTCGCTGTATAACCCCTGTGGTTTAGCGCTTCTATTTGATTATAATAATAATATTTCCACCCGTGCCGGGGATTGAACCACGGACACTCGTTATATGAACTGAGTGCGTTGCCAATTGAGCCATGGGATATGTATATTATATATATTGAATGATATGTTCTGGCACATCTTGCATATAACTGCCACGAGTTTCGTCCACGAAACTCTAAGGACATTGCCAACCTAGTTTCGTTTGATCTATTTTTTCTAAGTATTTGACTTGGTTGAGATCCAGCTCTTGGTCCTTTTGAGAGTTGATCCACAGCTCTGGGCCTTTTGAGGATGTTAAACTACAGTTTAGTATCTTGAGTGTTATGCGCGTCTTAGAAGTATTGATCTCTAGCTTCTAGAATTCTAGGAAGGGTTGAGGTATAACTCCTTGAATCTTTGGAGATAGCTGAGCTGCAGCTTTTCTGCATCTTGGAGCTTTGAGGTACAGCTGATAGGTCTCTTTTTTAAATTGAGATACATGGGTGTAGGGCGTTGGAATATGGGGTATCTTTCTTGGATCCCACAGTAGCAAGCACATTTAGTTGCCTACACCCATCATGGGGGAGGGTGTCTTGATGCCAAAGAGCTCCTAATTGAAGGAATGTGAGCTACCCTACCCTTGGATCAAACTTAATTACCTTAAATTCCCTAGGTGCTGTATGATCCCCACAGGTTTAGCATTTTCCCATATAATCTTGGGGTCTATAGAGTAAGTATTTTTAACATGAATGAATTTGCCAAGTCACAGCAAAATACCAAAACTTTTGATACATCTTATGATGAATAAGTTACAATCCTGTGGCTGGAATAATTAACATACCAAACTTTAGGATAGGAAACTTAGATGACTCTTAGTTTCTTGTGGCCCATACTTCCTATAAGATTTCTTCCATAAATACATAACACAATATCATCTGTATACACTCCTTATGAAACTGCATTCCTGTAAGCAGTAACAATGTTTACGTAAATTAGCTCTTCAAAAGAAATTTCCAAGAGCCGGGAACTAGAGAAAAGCGATATCATTTGTAAAATCTGTCAGGTAAAAAACTCTCTTCCTGAGAACTGGGGACTGGACTATAGTAAGATCATTTTTAAATAAATTATAATTGAATACATTATAATTATATGAGGAAAATCAGACCTTGCCCGAGAGCTAGGTACTAGTAAAAACAAGATCATTTATGATTTCATACCTGTGACTAGGTTTGAGGGTTCTACCCTTGTCCTTGATGCTGATGAGGGTCTCGATACAAAAAGTTTGACCTGAACTTCCCTTCCATGGATCAAACCTGATTAACTAACATTTTCCCAGGCACTGTAATAATGGTGTTGCTAGTTTCCTGCACCTCACATAACCATTGCATCCGGCTGATCAGGAACTTGGAGATAATGATTCAGTTTCCTCTTAAAAACTTAGACCTTTGTACTAACAATATTTCTTACATTTGCTGTAGGATATTGACATAGTTTTCTCAGACTGTGCACATACCATTGCTCTTCACTGGGTTTAATTCATTCTTCCTACCCTGTGTTTCACACCAGCAAGTTATGATAATGTGGTATCTTTCATGTATTGTATATATTATAAGGTATAATTTTAAGTGCTTAGGCATTCTTAGGATTTTTTTTGTGTTGGCCATAAACGACCTCTATACATTTTCCAGCTTTGCTGTTATTTGTGCTTTGAAAGGCACTGAGCTCCCCAAATGTTTTGCATAATGAGAGGCTTTCTATACAGTAGTTTATACACCTCAATTACTACAATGTCACCTGTATACTGTACTCCACTTTATAGAAATAAACTCGTTTTCCTTGTTTGTTTATATTGTGCTCTTAGGACAATAACCATGCCACATATAAACTGAATAATGTAGATCTTAATACCAGTGATTGCGAAAAGGATTTAGGAGTTCTGGTTAGCAGTAATCTGAAACCAAGACAACAGTGCATAAGTGTTCGCAATAAAGCTAACAGAATCCTTGGCTTCGTATCAAGAAGTATAATTAATAGAAGTCCTCAGGTTGTTCTTCAACTCTATTTATCCTTGGTTAGGCCTCATTTAGATTATGCTGCACAGTTCTGGTCACCGTATTACAGAATATGTAGATATAAATGCACTGGAAAACGTACAGAGGAGGATGACAAAGTTGATCCCATGTATCAGAAATCTTCCCTATGAGGATAGACTGAGGGCCCTGAATCTACACTCTCTAGAAAGGCGTAGAATTAGGGAGGATATGATTGAGGTGTATAAATGGAAAGCAGGATAGCAGATGAACAAGGGGGCTTTAGGAAAGGTAGGGGGTGTGTAGACCAAGTGTTTACAGTGAAACATATAGGTGAACAGTATTTGGATAAGGGTAAAGAGGTTTTTGTGGCATTTATGGATTTGGAAAAGGCGTATGATAGGGTGGATAGGGGGGCAATGTGGCAGATGTTGCAGGTGTATGGAATAGGAGGTAGGTTACTGAAAGCAGTGAAGTTTTTATGAGGATAGTGAGGCTCAGGTTAGAATGTGTACGAGGGAGGGGGACTATTTCCCAGTAAAAGTGGGCCTTAGACAAGGATGTGTGATGTCACCGTGGTTGTTCAGTATATTTATAGATGGAGTTGTAAGAGAAGTGAATGCGAGGGTCTTGGCAAGAGGTGTGGGGTTAAAAGATAAAGAATCAAATACAAAGTGGGAGTTGTCACAGTTGCTTTTTGCTGATGACACTGTGCTTTTGGGAGATTCTGAAGAGAAGTTGCAGAGGTTGGTGGATGAATTTGGTAGGGTGTGTAAAAGAAGAAAATTGAAGGTGAATATAGGAAAGAGTAAGGTGATGAGGATAAAAAAAAGATTAGGTGACAAAAGATTGGATATCAGATTGGAGGGAGAGAGTATGGAGGAGGTGAATGTATTCAGATAT
>WNWK01007536.1:47500-70000 GCA_009830355.1 Cherax destructor | reverse complement strand
TGAATGATTATGAATTCAAAATGGAAGGCAAATGTAATATAGGAGATGCTTGTGAACTTAATGAACAGAGGAAATATTTACATTGTTCATTTTGCACTATTTTTAAATTGGTATTTTTTAATTTTGTGTAAAATTGGCCAAATTACAGATAAGTGTACTTCATAGGATAGTTAAAATAGATGAATGTGTGGTTTCTTGTGCTCAACTGATAGTAAGGAAGTTATACTAGTGAAATAGGTAAGAATTTGGTCAAAGGGATCAATGGCATTGACTTAAAATAGAAGTGGGCAATGTGTAAATTTTGCAAAAAATGCTAACTTTGTGCCTGCATAATTCTATAATTTTTTCATCAAATTTTGTACTTTTGGTATCATTACCTTCAGAAAGATTCTCTACCATTTTAGCAATTTTTACACACAAAAAAAAATGTGGACACATCAACAGTAATTTCAGGGGTCTAGACAGTGATAGGGTTAATAGCAAAGATCATCTGATAACTAATTGTTTTAATTTAAAGTTTGCTAGCCTAAATATTCAAATGTTAAACTCAATATGAAAAAACAGCACTCCCTGCATATATATATTGAACTTGGAAAGCACACCCCAATTCAACTATAATCCAAACTTTAAATTAGGTCTCTAATGTTGTTCACTAAAATAATTTATGCATCATGCAATGAAATTTAGAAAATAAATATACACTATTAACAAAAGGTACTGCAATGTTAACATGACCAGTCAAAATATTTACACTTAGTTTTGCTTGCTCAGTTGGGAATACCTTGCCATAGGGAAGGGGGTTTTTTTGATTCAAGGAATTTGCCTTTATCCCCATCCTCTGATCAAATCTAAATACCCTCTTCCATCTCCAATTGGCCATAGTGGAAAAATTTCCATTTTTTTTTTTTTTGTGAAAGGCAGTTTCTAGAGAGAAAAAAAGGGATGACCATCAGCCCTGTTCATACCTTCTATGTTTAACCAATGCAGGGTCGCCCCGTCAGTCTTTAGGGTCTTTGTCTGAACACGATGATCCCTTGCCACTCTCAGTACTTGTTGTACGTTGATAGAGTGGAGGTGCTCTAGGCAATGTGGATGGTGTGCCTGGAGTAGCCATGCCTCCTTCCACACTTCTACTAACATAGCGGCCGAGTGGTCCATCACCACGCACATTACACTCTCCACGCATAAATCTTTCCATTTTATCTACACACGCATCCTGATAATCGTGAATCCATCTGAAAAAAATTAAATAGGATGGAAATGATTATGATAATTCAATCATTCATTTTGAGACACACAAACCATTACTCACATTACAAAAATCAAAATAATAAAAAACATTCAAGGGGTAGTAGGAGAGTATTCAGGTTTGATTTGAGAAAATCATTTAAATTAACTCATTGCTAAGATAAAGAGCCTTTCACCAACAAGGAACTTTCCTTGAGTGTGTATGTTGCTCACAATAATACTGAATTTTTTCACTGCTTTTATTTTAAAAAAATCACTTAGCGCAACACACCTGACACCATTAAAATAGCAGACTGCTCGCATATCTTCTGGGAGTTCCTCAGGATCTGGCCATTGGAAGTTATCAATGATGGGAATGATATTACATCCAGACTGTAAAGCTGCCACAATCTCCTTCATGAGAAAAAGGACAAATATTAGTTCTGCAATATACATGAAGTAGATATTTTGTATATTGGCCACTAAGAAAAATTATTGCAGATCATTACTCATATAAATCCTCCTGACAATCTTATTATAAATAGGGTTGCAAGTATATTTATGAAAAAAAAAATGAATTTAGCAACTTGATTCTCCTACTATGGTGATAAGTGATAATATGATCCATTATGCAAAATTATAAATACAGTAGGTCCCCAACCTACTAACTTCCAATTTATGATGTTCTGCACTTACAATATTAGCCCTTTGGAATTAACCCTATGGGGGTCGCCAGGCCCTCTCCCAAACTCGTTCTCAGGGTTGCAAATTTTTCAGAAAAAAAAAAAAAAAAAAATTCTTATGAAATGATAGAGAATCTTTTTCCGATCATAACGACACCAAAATTATGAAATTTGATTGAAAACTAACGGAATTATGCTTTCGCGAAGTTAGCGGTATCGATGACATTTACACATTGGCGATTTCGCCCACTTTGAGCCCTATTTTCGGCAAATTCCAATGTTTCAGTCTACTAAAATCATAGCTATTTCGCTAGAATTCCATTTGTTCTATCGATTGAGTACAAGAAACTGCCAATTTACCAATTTCAACTACCCAATAAGGTGGTCAGAAATTGGCAATTTGGCCAGTTTCACACAAATTTCAAAAGATGCCAATTTCAAAATAGGGTCCAGAATAAATGAGACAGACATTTCTGGCACTCAAATAACATTTTATGTTCATTAGTCACGTCTCCAGGCCCCTTTTACATTACTTTTGCTTTCCATTTTGAATATTTATTCTCACAAAAAATAGAAGATTTACTGTTATGTATACAACTGCATCATTGTAAAAATGGTATAAATAATATCAGCGCACTTGTGCAAGAATATTAGACTACCCAGTTGATGTGTATTGGACGCATGGCATGATTTGTTTACTCTTGAACATCGGCAAAAATCGAACATTTTCGCTACTTTGCGCTCAGTTTCAAGGTACTTTTCATCGTGAAACCAGTCAAAATTATCTCTATTTCTGTAATATATCATCCATTCTATCAAATGAGACTAAGAAAACGAGAATACAAGCATAAATAACATACAAAAATAGACTGCAAAGTCGCTGTTTTAAACCAAAAACAGTCAGTTTTTTTTTTTCCTCATTATGCACTGTGTGGTGCAGGATTTTTTTATACTGCGCACACTGACCGCACAGACCCATTCTCTCACATCTAGGCCTACCAGCCTGTTTCTGCTCGATTTCAGGGCTAGAATTTAGGCGTACTAGTATGACGAAAATCCTGGCGCGTAAGCCGTACTAGTATGGCCGAAACCCCGAATGGGTTAATGACTTACAAACACAGGTCTGAAGTTACAATCATTGCAAATATTCAAACAAAATATTCTTAATAGTTTTCTTTAATTTTATCAAATGCATTATATTTTGCATATATTCATTTTATGCATGAGTATAAAATTCATATTTATTTGATAAAGATCATTAATATAACTTTTTTTTTTTCAACAAGTCGGCCGTCTCCCACCGAGGCAGGGTGACCCAAAAAGAAAGAAAATACCCAAAAAGAAAATACTTTCATTATCATTCAACACTTTCACCACACTCATACATAATCACTGTCTTTGCAGAGGAGCTCAGATACGACAGCTGAGAATAGTCCCTCCCAGCTGTCACTATCTCAGACCCCTCCTTTAAAGTGCAGGCATTGTACTTCCCATTTCCTGGACTCAAGTCCAACTAAATCAATTAACTGGTTTCCCTGAATCCCTTCACAAAATGTTACCCTGCTCACACTCCAACAGATCGTCATGTCCCAAAAACCATTCGTCTCCATTCACTCCTATCTAACACGCTCACACATGCTTGCTGGAAGTCCAAGCCCCTCGCCCACAAAACCTCCTTTACCCCTTCCCTCCAACCTTTTCTAGGACGACCCCCACCCCTCCCTTCCTTCCCTACAGATTTATACGCTCTCCAAGTCATTCTACTTTGATCCATTCTCTCTAAATGACCAAACCACCTCAACAACCCCTCTTCAGCCCTCTGACAAATACTTTTAGTAACTCCACACCTCCTAATTTTCACATTCCGAATTTTCTGCATAATATTTACACAACACATTGCCCTTAGACAGGACATCTCCACTGCCTCCAGCCTCCTCCTTGCTGCAGCATTTGCAACCCATGCTTCACACCCATATAAGAGTGTTGGTACCACTATACTTTCGTACATTCCCTTCTTTGCCTCCATGGATAACGTTTTTTGTCTCCACAAATATCTCAATGCACCACTCACCTTTTTTCCTTCATCAATTCTATGGTTAACCTCATCCTTCATAAACCCATCCGCTGACACATCAACTCCCAAATATCTGAAAACATTTACTTCTTCCATAATCCCTCTCTCCAATGTGATATCCAATTTTTCTTTATTTAAATCGTTTGATACCCTCATCACCTTACTCTTATCTATGCTCACTTTTAACTTTCTACCTTTACACACTCTCCCAAACTCGTCCACTAACCTTTGCAACTTTTCTTTAGAATCTCCCATAAGCACAGTATCATCAGCAAAATGTAACTGTGTCAACTCCCATTTTGCATTTAATTCTCCATAATTTAATCCCACCCCTCTCCCCATCACCCTAGCATTTACTTCTTTTACAACCCCATCTATAAATATATTAAACAACCATGGTGACATTACACATCCCTGTCTAAGACCTACTTTTACCGGGAAGTAATCTCCTCTCTCCTACACACCCTAACCTGAGCCTCACTATCCTCATAAAACTCTTTACAGCCTTCAGTAACTTACTACCTATTCCATACACTTGCAACATTTGCCACATTGCTCCCCTATCCACTCTATCATATGCCTTTTCTAAATCCATAAATGCAATAAACACTTCTCTACCTTTATCTAAATACTGTTCACATATATGCTTCACTGTAAACACTTGATCTACACATCCCCTACCCACTCTAAAGCCTCCTTGCCCATCTGCAATCCTACTCTCTGTCTTACCTCTAATTCTTTCAATAATAACCCTGCCATACACTTTACCTGGTATACTCAGTAAACTTATTCCCCTATAATTTTTACACTCTCTTTTATCCCCCTTCCCTTTATATAAAGGAACTATACATGCTCTCTGCCAATCCCTAGGTACCTTCCCCTCTTTCATATATTTATTAAAAAATACCAACCACTCCAGCACTATATCCCCCCCTGCTTTTAACATTTCTGTCATGATCCCATCAGTTCCAGCTGCTTTACCCCCTTTCATTCTACGTAATGCCTCACGCACCTCCCCCACACTCACATCCTGCACTTCTTCACTCCTAAACGATGTTGTACCTCCCTGGCCAGTACATGAAATTACCGCCTCCCTTTTTTCATCGACATTCAAAAGTTCCTCAAAATATTCCCGCCATCTACCCAATACCTCCAGCTCCCCATCTACTAACTCCCCTATTCTGTTTTTAACTGACAAATCCATTTGTTCCATAGGCTTTCTTACCTTGTTTATCTCACTCCAAATTTTTTTCTTGTTTTCAGCAAAATTTCTTGACAGAGCCTCTCCCATTCTTTCATCCGCTCTTCTTTTGCACTCTCTCACCACTCTCTTCACCTTTCTTTTACTCTCCATATACTCTGCTCTTCTATTAACACTTCTGTTTTGTAAAAACCTCTCATAAGCTACCTTTTTCTCTTTTATCACACCCTTTACTTCTTCATTCCACCACTCACTCCTCTTTCCTCCTGCACCCACCCTCCTATAGCCACAAACTTCTGCCCCACATTCTAATACTGCATTTTTAAAACTATCCCAACTCTCTTCAACCCCCCCACTACTCATACTTGCACTAGCCCACCTTTCTGCCAATAGTTGCTTATATTTCACCCTAACTTCCTCCTCCCTTAGTTTATACACTTTTACCTCTCTCTTACTTGCTGTTGCCATTTTCTTTTTGTCCCATCTACCTTTTACTCTAACTGTAGCTACAACCAAATAATGATCTGATATATCCATTGCCCCTCTATAAACATGTACATCCTGAAGCTTACCCATCAACCTTTTATCCACCAATACATAATCCAACAAACTACTTTCCTTACGTGCTATATCATACCTTGTATATTTATTTATCCTCTTTTTCATAAAATATGTATTACTTATTACCAAACCTCTTTCTACACATAGTTCAATTAATGGTTCCCCATTTACATTTACCCCTGGCACCCCAAATTTACCTACTACTCCCTCCACAACATTTTTACCCACTTTAGCATTTAGATCCCCAACCACAATTACTCTCTCACTTGGTTCAAAACTCCCCACACACTCACTCAACATTTCCCAAAATCCCTCTCTCTCTCCTCTACACTTCTCTCTTCTCCAGGTGCATAAACACTTACTATAACCCACTTTTCACATCCAACCTTTATTTTACTCCACATAATCCTTGAATTTATACATTTATATTCCTTCTTTACCTGCCATAACTGATTATTCAACATTATTGCCACTCCTTCTTTAGCTCTAACTCTATTTGAAACCCTGACCTAATCCCATTTATTTCTCCCCACTGAAACTCTCCTACCCCTTCATCTTTGTCTCACTTAAAGCCAGGACATCCAGCTTCTTTTCATTCATAACATCTACAATCATCTCTTTCTTATCATTCGCACAACATCCACGCACATTCAAACATCCCACTTTGACGGTTTTCTTCTTTTTCTTTTTAGTAAGCTATACAGGAAAAGGGGTTACTAGCCCATTGTTCCTGGCATTTTAGTTGACTTTTACAACACGCATGGCTTACGGAGGAAAGATTCTTATTCCACTTCCCCATGGATATGAAAGGAAAAGGAAAAATTATAAGAACAAGAACTATTAAGATAAAATCAAAGAAAACTCAGATGAGTGTGTATACATAAACGTGTACATGTTTGCGTAGTGTGACCTAAGTGTAAGTAGAAGTAGCAAGACGTACCTGAAATCTTGCATGTTTATGAGACAGAAAAAAGACACCAGCAATCCTACCATCATGTAAAACAGTTTCAGGTTTCTGTTTCACAGTCACCTGGCAGGATGGTAGTACCTCCCTGGGTGGTTGCTGTCTACCAACCTACTACCTAATATAACTATAGTCAATAATTCAGATTTTCTTAAAGCTAAATTATGTTTTTCCTATGTTGTTTTCAATATATACATTGATATTTTATGAGAGTTTAAGTTACTGATGTGTGTTGAACTCTCTTGTGTAGTCAAAAACTGAAGATACATATAAAAAATATATCTGTTTTTGGATGGCGAATGTTTGGACGAGGTGACACCTCTTACACCCCTACCCTCCTAACTCAGGCATGCAGTAATTTCACCTTACCATATGTTTAGGCACCTTATACCCTCACCATAATAATGGTGTGGTGTAAGGTACACAAGGTGCAGGTGGTTAAACACAATGTGGGGTGGGGCGGTGTGGGTGGCTAAGCACAGTGTCGGGGTGATCTTTTGGAGCACAATAGGGGGTGGAATACAAGAAAGGAACTGGAGAGCAAAAGTAAAGTGGGACTAGAGGGTCAATATGATGGGAGAGAGTATCATAATATTGATGGTATACAATACCAACAAGTTAATGAATAAGATAGATGTTAACACTTAGCTATACTGATACATGACACAGCAACACCATGGTATCTTAGTACAGGGAAAGTTTTCTGCAGCTCCTTCACTAAACAAATGTTTAGCATGACTCACTTTCACTAGTTAGCCATGCTCACCTGTGACATCAGGTCCAGATGCTACACCTCACTTATGCTCCAGTACTGCATGTAAGAAATAAATGGTATAAAATACCGACACAATGGAAAAATAAACACATAAGCAGTATAATGTGATCCTTTATTGACAACGTTTCGCCCACGCAGTGGGCTTTATCGAGTCACAGACAGATCTACCTGGAAAATGAGTAACATGAATATATATAGGGTATAGTCAGGTGGGCGAAACGTTGTCAATAAAGGATCACATTATACTGCTTATGTGTTTATTTTTCCACTGCATGTAAGGTCTGGCTGCAAGCCACTGCTTTAGGCTTGAGAACTGCCTACCACCTACCAAAGCAGAGGGACTCATCATCTCAAAACTGCTACTGTCTCCAGTTTTGTATTCAACTCAAGAAAACTGTTGTGCAAGTGAAACTTTTTGGACAATAGATACTGGAGTGTTGCATGTGTCTTATTCATTATTGGAAGAGAGGAATTAAATGCAAGAGGAGGAGATACGAGAGATTGGTGTCAAAAGATTTTCTACTCTTGCAGCTCTGCCTTGAGCCAGACTTTTCTGTTGATTGCCTGTTCAAGCAGGCTACTGCTGTTGGTGGCCAGCTGGCCTACACAGGCATCAAGCAATATTTCAGATATCTGCTGGTAGCAGACTGAATAATCATGGCCCATGAATGATGACACTTCTCTTACTGTGTCCATGGCACCCCTGCTTTTCACTGTATTTATTTTACAGTTTCTCCCATACATCTCTTTCTTACTAGTACATTATGGTAGTGTGTAGCACTAGGAATAGGCCTTCAAGTACCTTCATGTACCTTGTATAATTATCAGGTATCCTCTCCTCTACATTCTGGATAGAATGGAAGTAAGGAATAGGAGTGAGGGGAAGGAAAGGGAGGCGAGAGAGAGAAACTGAACTTTATACAGTGGACTCCCGAGTTACGAGCACCTCGGAAATCGTACAATTATGTAAGTGTAATATTGTAAGTGCTTTTGCAAGTGTATTTTTGGGGGTCCGAAATGGACTAACCTACTTGACATTATTCCTTAAGGGAGAAAATTTGTTTGGTAATGGCACTTGAGCAGCCTTCTGGAATGAATTATGCTCGTAACTCGGGTGTTCACTGTATAGAAAATTGTTATTTAATTTTGTTAAAAGTATATGAAATTAGATATGGAACATTAGTTCTTTAAAGCACCTCCGATTATATCGTGTCTGAGAGTACAGCTCCACTTTCCAAACAATAGACTTTTGAACAACTGTCAGGAATGCATTAATATTGTAAATGAGGGACCTATTGTAAAGCAATATGAAGCAGTCAAATGTTGACATGACTGCTCATTTTATATACTCCACATTCGTTTCACTTTGTAACAAAACTGAACATGGTAATGCAATGGAAAGGTAAATTGCCTCTTTAATTTTTGTACTACAAATCAGCAGTGAAACCTATTGTAATGCAGGAACTACTACTGATGAATGGTAAATTTACAAGCCATGTACAAGTGGTAAGTTTTTAAAAGAGTTGTCTTTAAAATACTGGACTGTAATTTAGTTTTACACCATTATTGCCTACACTAATATTCCATACATTCTCATATTCAAATTTGATTCCCAACATTTTCATTTATGTGATATCTTCTGTACCCACCCAGACTCCCAACAGTAGCTCTGCCAATGTTCAATATTTTGTTGGAATGTAAGGTGATGCAATGTGCACCACTACAATTTTTTCATAGCCACAGGTGATGTAGTTAACTACCAATACCCCTTTCCCATTTATATCACATCAACCTGTTTTGATTACAAGTGAGACACTCGAGCCTGTGACATTCTGAATTGCACTGTCACTTTAAATTTTTACTTAACATGATTCTTTCTCCCCTGAATCATACAACACCTGTAATTCCTGCTAGCACTTACTGGAAGAGTGATACACCAGACTAAGAAAAGAGCCATTAGCCTGAGAGCCTTACAGATGCCAGTGAAGGTTCCTGCTCCATTGCAAAATACCCAGTACTGTATTGTACACTTTACAGGAAGCAATTATATATGGAATCCAATAAATTTGCATTAAATTTTAAATTAATAACTGCTTGAGCATGGCAAACACTGCATATTGCATACATACCCTGTGAACCCAATCTTTGCAGTCTGTGTCACCAATGCATCTATCAAGAGCATTTGGTGTCAAGACTAAGAGGAAGTTCTTTGCTTGTCGAATTGAATTTAGCAAATTGTTATCAAATTTCCCAGCCTCCAATCGTTCAACATCAATGAATACAGAGAAATCTTTAAGCTGCATATGGACCTTTAGTAAACTGAAAAGACAAAAAACATATCGTGAATTTTATTTTTTCAGATTTAAATAAGCAAAAATAATCCAAAAATAATATCAGTACATTTTTTTCAGATTTAAATATACATAGAAAAATAATAAAAAAATAATATTAGTGCATTTAAATGTTTACCTCGCTAACTGTGAACCATTAGAACGTCTATAGCTGATGAAAACATCTAGGGTCTTATCTAGAGAATTGGCATCTTGGAGTTGTCCACCATCATCTGTAATACAATTATGATTTTATTTGCCATGTTTGAGTATTAAAAAAAAGATTCAGCACTACCTTCCATATACAGTGGACCCTCGGTTAACGAATACCCCGGAAATCGTGCAATTATGTAAGTATAATTTTGTAAGTTCTTGTGGAAGTGTATTTTTGGGGGTCTGAAATAGACTAACCTACGTGAAATTTTTCCTTAAGGGAGTAAATTCGTTCGGTAATGGCACTTGAGCAGACTTCAGGAGTGAAGTTTTTACGAAACTCGGGGGTCCACTGTACAGTGGACCCCCGAGTATCGGCCGACTCGTTTCGGTCTCTTTTTTCGGCCCGACTATTGGCCGTTCCCCGTGTTTCGGCCCGGGTACCAGACCTGTCCGCCTGCCCGTGCTTGAGCGCGTAACCGCGCAGGCGTCATGAGCCAGTCTAGCTTTGTTTATCACAATAAATTCATTGTGTTTAGTTCTTGTTTATTGATTGTGACTGTGAAATAAGCCACCATGGGCCCAAAGAAACTTCATAGTGGCAGCCCTTTGGTAAAGAAAGTGACAAACATGATATAATTGAAGAAAGAAATTGTAGCCAAGTACCAAAGTGGAGGAGGAAGAGAGGGGAGAATGTGTCTTCTTCAGTGATTCACTGACTCTACGATATGTACGATACTAAAGCAGCGTGAGTCGATAAAGGCTATAGCACCAACAAAGCGATAGAAAAATGACGACACGAAACTTAACTCCTACATTGTTGTTTGAGGAATATAGGGACACTGAGACCAACGCCGCCCTCTGCCATCATCTCTTGCAAGGCAAGTGTAAATATTTCTTATTTATAAAGTGTAAATCTTTCTTATTTATAAATTACATACATTGTTTCAGTGTGAATTAGTGGTGGTGGCCTGCTGCCTCCACCACCAGCAGTATATGTATGGCTTATGGTCAGTGGCCCTTATAAACCCAACAACAATAACTCACTACAACCAGTCCTCACATTCGTAATGACATATTTTATTCATTCTAGAGTATATATCATGTTTCTATGTTATTAATATTGTTTATGTCATATTAGATGAATTGTGATAGATAAATAAGCCGTAGAGTTTATATTAGTGTCGTGTTGAAGGGCTATCTTGTCCTGCTCCAAACAAACTCTCCTGCCTCTCTCATATGCCAACAAGTCTTTTCAATGAAGGTAAAACTGATTCAAATGTTCATTTATCCATTAAAATTAGTGCTTTATATTTATTTCTCATTGTTTTCTGTATGTAAAACTATAGTATTTATTCTTTAAAAAAATGAATTTTTGGTGAATATTTTTGGGTGGAAACGGATTAATTGTATTTACATTATTTCTTATGGGAAATATTAGTTCGACTTTCAGCCAGTTCGAGTTGAAGCCTAGCTCCTGGAACGGATTATGGCCGATACTCGGGGGTCCACTGTACAGGATTACACAAACATTATACAAATATACATACATACACACATTTACTTTTTATGTATTATACTGATTTTGCTATACTGTACGTACAATTATTAAATAATAAAGGCTGTATGACCCCTAGTGGATTTAGCATTTAGTTTTGATTGTTGTTGTAACATTTTTTTTTTTATTAACACATTGGCTGTCTCCCACCAAGGCAGGGTGGCCCAAAAAAGAAAAACTTTCATCATTCACTCCATCACTGTCTTGCCAGAGGTGCGCTTACACTACAGTTACATAATTGTAACATTAACACCCCTCCTTCAGAGTGCACTGTACTACTTTCCATCTCCAGGACTCGAGTCCGGCCTGCCGGTTTCCCTGAATCCCTTCATAAATGTTACCTTGCTCACACTCCAACAGCACATCAAGTCCTAAAAACCATTTGTCTCCATTCGCTCTTATCTAACACGCTCACGCATGCTTGCTGGAAGTCCAAGCCCCTCACACACAAAACCCCGTTTATCCCCTCCCTCAAACCTTTCCTAGGCCGACTCCTACCCTGCCTTTCCTCCACTACAGATTTATACACTCTCGAAGTCATTCTATTTTGTTCCATCCTCTCTACATGTCCAAACCACCTTAACAACCCCTCCTCAGCCCTCTGGATAATAGTTTTGGTAATCCCGCACCTCCTCCTAATTTCCAAACTACGAATTCTCTGCATTATATTCACACCACAGATTGCTCTCAGACATGACATCTCCACTGCCTCCAGCCTTCTCTTTGTTGCAACATTAACCACCCATGTTTCACACCCATACAAGAGTGTTGGTATAACTATATACTACTCTCATACATTCCCCTCTTTGCTTCCACGGTCAAAGTTCTTTGTCTCCACAGACTCCTAAGTGCACCACTCACCCTTTTCCCCTCATCAGTTCTATGATTCACCTCATCTTTCGTAGATCCATTGATACCTTCTGCCTTGAATCTGTTGCTGTCTTGCAACATTGCCAGCTCCTGATGATGCACAACAGTGCGAAAGATCTAGAGCTAAAGATTTCCTTCCCCGTGTGGCTTGTTCTACATTGTTAAGATCGCCTGTTTGCGACTGTATTGCGCGCACACACACACACATATATGTATGTATGTATGTATTTATACTCATACTGTAAATATTTCTTAAACTTAATTCACAGTCTATATTCTGTTTTTGATATTAGAGCACTTAGTATATACATTATATTTTCTTGCCATGAATATTTTCCTAAGGACAAACACTTACATTTGAATATTTTGATCAGCCTACTAATTATAGGATTAGTTTGTCTTAAAATCAAGATGTAAAACTAGATTACAGTGGATCCCCGGCTAACAAACACCCCGGAAATCGTAAAATTATGTAAGTACAGTATAATATTGTAAGTGCTTGTGGAAGTGTATTTTTGGGGGTCTGAAATAGACTAATCTACGTGACATTATTTCTTAAGGACGTAAATTCGTTCGGTAATGGTACTTGAGCAGGCTTCTGGAATGAATTTTTTCATTAGCCAGGGGTCCACTGTACTGAAAATTGTTAGAGGAATGTTACTCACAGTTTTTTAGCTTTTCATATCCTATGTTTGTTGCATGCAATAAAAGCCATTATTTAATGCACACCTAACAAGTCAATGATATCAAGTCAATGATATGACAGGCACTGTAAGCTCTTAAGGTAAACAAATTTTTTTATGTCTAAACTTAAATTGATAACCTCATACTATTTTTTAAGAAAATATCATTTTATCTAAAATGACAATGAAATGAAAAAATATAAATGCTTCCATTTAACTTGTGTCTTAACTTATACTCACTCAATATCGTGTCTCTAATTCTTTGTCGATGAATTGAATTGTAGATACCACACTCTGTAATTAGCTGCTCTTCAGTGAGATATCTGCAAAATAAATTTATCATGAAATCAGTCTACAGAATGATGAATTTACTTGACCTCTCGATATTTATGAATACGTTTTAATAAGAACTTACTATACTTAAGGGTAAATTTTAATTTATATTTAATTTGTAAATAATTTAAAGTACGTATACATGTACAGTGGACCCTCGCTATTCGAATACTCCAAAACTCACCCTTTTATGTAAGTTGATTTTTTTAAGTGCTTTTATAAGTGTATTTTTGGGGGTCTGAAATGGACTCATCTAATTTACATCATTCCTTATGGGAATAAATTCGTTTGGTAACAGCACTTGAACAGCATTCTGGAATGAGGGTGAGTTTTGAAGTGTTCGAATAGCGAGGGTCCACTGTACGTATATAAAATCAACAGTATGTATGACTTGTGGAAATTATAGTAGGCACAGTACCTACCGAAGACAATCTCGAGTGACTCCTGCTCGCAGCATGCGGTAAGTGTATTCTGCAAATTCTTTATCAATTTCTACCATAAACTCATTCAGCTTGGTGGAGTCACAAGATGAATAATCAGCAAGGAGTTTCAATTTTCTCAATTCCCTCATAAATCTTTGCCTGAGAATGCCATTTTTTATGCCAATATCATCACGAAGGTTTTCCTCTGTGAGCTGTAATAAGAGATCCCCATCTACTCGTGAACTTACAAAGTTGTCACCATATTGTAAGAATGCAATTTGCTTAACCCATTCTCTCACATCTTCAGGTGTCCACAATGGTACCTGCTGACTTAATTTATGTGGGACCTCTTCTCCAATAAGACGAAGTGCCTGTACTGCATACTTGCTGGCAATGGCATTAGGAGAACTAGCAACTTCTTTGAGTGGCTCAATAGCACCAATTTCTCTGAAGAGTTCAATGTTTCCTTGCTGTTTTTTTATACCAGCTTCCATACAAAAATGAAAAGCTGCCAAATTTCGGGCTTCCTCTCTTTTACTTCTTAGTACTGGCAGAAGTCGTTGCAGCCAGCTTTGACTCTGTCCATGTCTGTGGGCTACCGTAGAATTGGCAAACTGATCTGGAATTTGATTCAAGACAAATGGTTCTACAAGATTCAACGTTCCTGACTGTAAAACAGCGGCTTCCAATTCCTTGTTGGCAACTAGAGTTGCAATTGCTAGACAGGCATAATATTTGATGTTGTCATCAGAGTGAAAAGCAAGAGGGAAGAGCCACATGGGAACCTTACGCTGTATCATTGCCTGTTGATTATCTGATCCACCATAAAGAGACAAATTTGCTAAAGCTACAGCGCAATGTCTCAGAGTTTCAACATCAGATTTTCTACATTCTGACAGCACAGCATCTAGACCTCCTAACTGTATGATATCTGAACATGTTCCTTCACTGTGTTTAAACAGGTGCTCTAGAATGCCTGTTCCCACACGAGATTTGTCCACAGAAGTACCATTCCTTGTACAATCACAGGCAACATTCACTACATTTTCTAGTCCTTTCTCAACTACATATCCTCGGTTTTCTGTTGTGAGGCACTGTTCTAACACTTTGGCACTTGAAAACTTCAAATCTGAGTCATCAGACCTACAATTGTCAAGTAGGATGTCCATACCACCATTATTTCTCAAAACGTTACATAATGAAAATCCCAATTCATGACCATAAATGGGAACTGACCAGGCTTTTCTCATCATATCATCAATATTTTCTAGCAGATGGGGAGCATCTTTAAGACATTCATTAACAGTTAGAGACTTCAACTGATCAACAAAGGACGACATCACACCAGAATAACGCATAATAGCATTCTGAATGTCCACAGGTTGAGATGAAGCACTTAGGTTGTCTAAGTCTTCGAAGCCGGTGATGTTCACATTGCTCTGGAAGGAGAAAATAAAAAGATGAAAAAAATTAAGGTTATGTATTCAAACTTATATACAGTATATCATATACATGTACATCTTGTAATACTGTATATCATATACATCTTGTAATACTGTATATCATATACATCTTGTAATACTGTATATCATATACAGTACAGTGGTACCCCGGTTTACGATGGTCCCCAAACTCACCCTTTTATGTAAGTTTATTTTTTTAAATGCTTTTGTAAGTGTAATTTTGGGGGTCTAAAAGGACTAGTCTATTTTACAACTTTTCTTAAGGAGATAAATTCGTTTGGTAATGGCACTTGAACAGCATTCTGGAATGAAAAAATATCGTAAACCGGGGTACCACTGTATATATGATATTACAAAAATTGTGATTAGACATAAGTAAAAAGAAATAAAAGTCAATAATAATGAACTGTAAAACTACTCTCAATAAAGTTTAGGAATCAAAATTAAGAATTACAAATTCATATCACAAAAAAATCATACATACCTGTGATGCAGTCATGGAGGAAGACTGCTTGGTACACACGCCTTTGGTCTTGATGGTGAGGCCTGACTTGGCTGCTTGCCTGGATGACTCCTGGTTGATGGTGCCTGCCGGAGTTTTTGTGAGCCGTTGCTGCTGCTCACTGAGGGCAGAGGTGTGGGCAGAGAAGCCCTCACCTGCCACCCTCATGGTGGCACCCTTCACCTGGGAGCCCTCACGATGATCCACCTCACCTGCACGCAACTGTCGTGCCTCCTGTAATATAACACAACCAAGTCAATCCTTAACTCATCTTCCTAAAGTAAAGGTGCTAGTTGGCGCTGTTGAAAATAATGCCTAGACTGACTGCTAAGTTTTGGTTTGTATACACAAAATTAAAAGTGCCTATGGTAAGCAAGTGCAATATATTACGAATGGTGTTATATAATCTGAATAATAACAGTATCATAAAAATAAGTTAGGGTTAAGAATATATACACTATATAAAAGTAAATGTGCACGTGTTCAAAAGGGAAGTACAGTAAATAAAATATGGTCTAATTTTAAGATAAACAGCTTATCTATATTTTGAATTGACAATAAGTATCAATATATTTTGCTATACAGTGGTACCTCGAGTTACGATGGTCCCCAAAATCACCCTTTTATGTAAGTTTATTTTTTTAAATGCTTTTGTAGGTATATTTTTGGGGGTGTAAAAGGACTAGTCTATTTTACATTATTCCTTATGGGGATAAATTCGTTTGGTAATGGCACTTGAACAGCATTCTCGAACGAAAAAATATCATAACTCGAGGTACCACTGTATAATAAATAATGATAATGCAATGGCAAACTGCTCATACAAGTGTTTGTTTGTAATGTAAATGGTTTTGGAAAACTGACAAGTTGAAGAATGAGACACTTGTGAAACATTTGGGAATCTTTATTTTGGAAACGTTTCGCCAGCCAGTGGCTTCGGTCTAATTCAGAGAAGAACAGTAGAAGATGAGGAAGCCACTGGCTGGTGTAACATTACCACAAATGTTGCACAAGTGTCTCATTCTTCATAAAAATGTTTATAGGGGGTTTCTTGTAACATGGGTATGCCTCCATGTCAACAACCACCTGAAAGGGTATACCATACACAAAGATGCATATCGCTGTGTGCAAAGGTATATCGTAGTGTATATACACTGAATTAACCAGGCAGATTGCGACTATAACTTCATGCATTTAACAGGATTTTCATTTAAAACTTGTGGGCCACCAGCAGCAACAGCCTGGTTGACCATGCAACCCTGGCCCAGGGCCAGGCTGTGGGGGTAGGAAAACTCAAAACTCGTCAAAGGTATATCAAAGATATATATACTATTCAGCTTTATAAGACCAGCCTAAAATACGACCTGAACGTTCACGAAATGCCATAATAATACATATTTTGTTTTTGCACAAGTATACATTTTATATTATGAAATTGGTCTTGTGGTAAAAACTGAGAAAATAGCTATAAACTTCAGCGTTGATTTACGCACGTACCTCTTTGATAGTCTGAACCTGACATCTGGTAGAAGAGCAGCAGCAGCAACAACAACTAGAGGAGCTAGAGCCCTGGACCATGACTTGTCCAGTGCTCCAGTTGTTATTCCCCACACCATCGTGGCACACTTGACTATCTTGCCCACAACACTCATCAGCTCCACACTGATAGAGAGACGGTGGGGGTGAACAAGGAGCATCACTACACACCTTGTGGCTTGCACAACTATTAGTTGATGATGAAGAGTTTTTACCACGAGATACAACGCCAAATTTACGGCGAGAGTTGTGGCTCTGGTGGATGATGGTGGGCGAGTCTATGCTCATGTGACCACCACCAGACAAACCCTGGCACGTGGTGCTACCTCCAACTGCTGGGGCATTCTGGCAGGTGTGGGCTCCATGACAAGTGTGGGGCTCACTTGGCGAGGAGTGAGGGTGGGCATGAGAGCCACATCCCCTGCGTACTCCACATGTCTTCGCTAAGCGTTCGCCACAGTGGCTATTAGGGCTGAGCAACACCCAGAAAATGTCGAAGTTAATAACGGCCCAGGGAAGAGGGGAGGTAAGGGTGGAGGCAGAAGCCAGGTGGCCACCTTTCGTGTTAAGGAAACTAGAGTGTTTCTTGAGCCCCAGTGCCGGCAGCACCCCAGCCAACACACTATCACTCACACGTCGACGCTTGTGCATGTTTTACAGTATGTCTGCACAACCAGGTGCTTTTGCAATCACAACTTTCTATTACACCTGGTGTATTACTATTACCACTGTTTGATTTGTCACATTCACAGGTATAAAATGCATCTGCAAGTATCACTATGGTACTGCCATGGTCAACAGTCAGCTACAAGTTTCACGTGATCCCATCCTCAGACGAAATCATTACTTCTGGAGCTCTATCTACCAAGGCCATTTTCCCATACATAGGTTATCACAGGCAAGTCCAAACATTCACGTGAAGAATTTTCCTTTTCTAATATTTACTTTCCTTGTTAATAATAAAAAAATCGATACTGACTTAATGAGATGGCATGAAATCTATCTTGATGCTTCTATGGAAAATCACACACTAGATATAGGTAAAAAATGGTAGTATACCGACAGGTATGCAAACAATACAAGTGCATTACTAGTATACACAAAAGCAAGAAAGAATAAACATTGCAGCAGGCCTATTGGCCCATGTTAAGCAGGTCCAACCCACACCCACCCACCCACACTTGCAGTATTGGTGTACAATACCTTCAACACTGGTATATTTGAAGATGTTTCTCCAACCAGTGGCTTTATCATTTTTCACAGAGGACAGTGGAAAATGAGGTTTATCAGTCCCCTCAGCCTGGAATCCTCTGTTCAGCACCCTAGTCTTGATGAATACTATTCAAATTAATTAAAGGTGCTGAACACTAGATTCCAGGCTGAGGGATCGATTATCTCACCTTTCATTGTCTTCTGTGTATATTTTTTGCAAGGCTGAGGGACTAATTACCTCATATTCTACCATCTCCAATTTAAACACCTTTAAATACCTCTGGATTGAATTGATGAAACCTCTAATTGGCGAAACATTAGACACCCAGGTGTTGTACATGCGTAATTCCTCACCCACACCCTCTCATATACCCGTCCAACCTATAATTCTTGCCTTACCGACATATTTATTATACTAATTTCGCTCACTGGGAGTTTGCCATTCCAATATTGTGTAGTTATTGGAATGAAGATCCTAGTGAGAAAAAAGTTTCCATAATAAATGTCATAATGACAAGAAAAGTGTAAGACTTGAAAATCAAGCAGCGCTGAATGACCTTTGTGGGTTCAGCACTTTATTATCATGGTGATAAGCGTATGACGAGCTCTACCAATGTCACACAACGAAGGTCAACAATCGAGCAATTTCTGCACTACATGATAAATCAAAAGACCCTTAAAGTAAGCCTTTATTTAACACAAAGTTTCACTCGGTGAGAGAGACCTTTATCAAGTTATATCTGTGATCCGATAATTTTGAAATTTGAAAGCGCTTTGTCATGTAGATTATTCAGCGATCTTGGTAATAAAATAAATGAATACACAAGAAAGTTCAAGATAAAATTAACAAATAATAAACTACTAGCACGAATAAAACATACTATCATCCCAAGTTAAAATAACCAGCCCATTAAAATATTAATGTCAAAAGGCTCCCCTAAAAGTTCCCCGAGATCCCTCCCTACAGGCACCCCTGTAAATAAATAAATAAATAAATAAATAAATAAATTAAATAAATAAATAAATATAAATAATATAATATATATATATATATATATATATATATATATATATATATATATATATATATATATATATATATATAAACGACGAAAAGTAAAAGGCCTAAGCCGTGTCCGTCAGAAACATCTGCAAACAGGTGGCTGTGGGTGAGATGTACGCGCCCAACCCTCACTCGACAGAAATTTATCTCGGTGACGATTCTTGTTCAGGAAGTAGAACCAAATACCCTCGTCCTGCTGAATACTGCAGAATTCACAAAACATGTGCAACATTTGGGTATATCTTTATTGCCGAATATTTTACCTGCACAGAAAATTCATTAGTCGAATACAGGAGTGACATATCTCTCCACTTCCACTGTCTCCAGTACATAAATCACTTATGTATTCGACTGAAGTCTGTTGCGCAGGCGAAACGTTTTGGCAGTAAAGATACCCAAGTGTTCCACGTCTCATTCATCAAGTCTGCTATAAGCGAGATAAAGGTCGCAGTGAGTGAAACAGTTTTTAATAAAGCTTTGCACTGTCTACGTTCCATTGATTTGCCACGTGTCTGTTTACATTCATGCATTTTAATCAATAAAATCTTAAAATGACCACTTTTCCCAACCTTCATCACCTAGCAAAATACTGTACGTCAGTCCAGTTCATTAAACACCGAGTTATTAATATTAATTCAGTTTGTGAAGAGAGCTTATAAATGCACCCAGATTTGGAAATTATTAAACTATTACGTTCTAGAAAATACCAGAATAAATAAATGATGCAATTTCTTTGAATGACATCATTCATTAGAAGTAATTTTTAAATACTTAAAAATGCAATTACTGCTAAGTATTGTGTCAAAATGACGTAGTTTAAAAAACGCGCATATGCTGTACTTTTCTCGAGAGTCATGAACTGAACACATCGACTTCAGGCTGAGGGACTGATTACCTCAAACTTCTCATCTTCCACCGTTCCTCTGTGATGGACTGAAGACACTGGCTGGCAAAACGTTTCCGTAATAAAGATTCCCAGGAATCTTTATTAAGTGAACATATATAGAGCAAGACCAAGGTGAACCGCTAGGGAAGATGGGTATCCTACCACCCACCCATCATATCCTGTTCTCTCTCTCCTTCCTCCTAACAGGATACTGTGTTGTGATCCTTTGTTTTTAATGGGGTGGAAAATAGGCCTGAAATAGGCCTGCGGATGCTTAATAACCGAGTAGGTCATCTGAGGCACCCCAGGAGACAGCCTCTAGACTTCATAATGCCATCATCGTCCCACCTACACTCTCCCTCTGCCCTAGTACACTGAGCCTCCTGGTAATCAGCACTGATACATCAACCCTTAAACCAACACACTTGTTCACATAATGCGACCCTTTCCGCTCTGTTACAATGCCAATGGTCCTTCACTAGCACACTGCCCACATGTACACTAGTCCAATGTGAAACACTTACTCCCACGCTGTCCCTGCATGAGCCAAGACTCACACCCACTCTGCTTCTGCGTCAACCTAACACTACACTAAAACTACCTCCTCATTCCTTGGCTACACTGCTGTTTCACCTGCC
Organism: Cherax destructor; assembly: GCA_009830355.1. Taxonomy (NCBI): domain Eukaryota; kingdom Metazoa; phylum Arthropoda; class Malacostraca; order Decapoda; family Parastacidae; genus Cherax; species Cherax destructor. The sequence goes on along the minus strand of WNWK01007536.1, from coordinate 48,866 downwards.
AACACCCACACCCACAGTTCACTCCCCTCCTCCCTCCAACCACCTACCTTAATTTTCTAAGACTGGCACGCCGCAGAGCCGCGGCATCAGCCAATACTTACACCCACTCTGTCCCTCTGGTCCGCACTAGTGCCCAACACTTATACCCATGCAACCTAGTCCGTTTGCAGTTTCACTACCTAGAACATTCAGCCAAACTTAACAGACTAGACTACACACACTGCCAACATATGATTGAATGTATACAGTCAGTCAGGCCCCAGAGCGACCGTAACGTCGAACTGGTCCTCAAGACTCACACAAGCGAGCCAGCTATATAGGTTTGAGGCCAACGAATAATAATCAACAAATCTACTACACAAATTTTCGGAAGAGTATTCATGTTTAACAAATATAAGAGGTATCGTTTCAGTGTCTCCAAGGCTCAGGTAGTGATGTAAAGCGCTAAACCAGCGTGGGTAATTCAGTGCAAGGAGTGGAAGAGTCTTGAGCCCAATGACTGACAAGAAACGTTACTTCTATTATACGTTCGCAGCTTTTGCATTATTTGCCACTAGCAGTCTGTCTCTCACACACACACACTACAGATGTGGTGAAACAAGTTGACTTCTTGAGTTCAACACGAACTCATGCGAACTGGAGGTGAGAGCAGACCAGACAGTACAGCATGTACGCTGAAAAGCTGCAAATATCATATCAGAGTTAAAAGGGCCCTGGTGTGAATATAAACACCTAACATAGCCAGAAATGCATAAAACCGTATAACGATAGTAGCACATGCAAGATTAGCAAACCTCACAGTAAAATTCAAGAGCCTGAATAAAGAATCCATCAAAACCTTAGTAAGACACATGTTAAATCAATCACTGAATAGACAGCCTCAGTTTGGAGCCTACACATAATCAAGCATGTGAAGATGTCCGTAATGTTGACAACCATACTAGTACCAGAATTGAGAGGAATGCTCTGTGAAGAGAGGTTCAAGTAACTGAATCTAACGACCTTGGCAGAGATGACAAAGGAGACATTACGACATACAAAATGTTAAGGGGAATTTATAGACTAAACTGTTTAAATTAAGAGGACCAGGATCAAGGGGTCCAGGTGAGAGCTGAAGACACAGATGATATATAGGGATATAAGGAAGTATTTCTCTAGTCTCAAGAGGTTGAAAAGTGGAATGACCTGGATGAGGCAGAGGCAAACTCATTACATAGCTTCAAGAGTAGATATGATAATATGATAAGGCCCAAGAGGCCAGAAATCAGCGATTCCGATCAAAGTAGTCTATTGTGTGGAGCCTGGAGCGGGGTCTCGACCCCCGCAAACACAACTCCGTGAAGCACACACACTCTCTCTTAACTCT
>WNWK01007536.1:0-45000 GCA_009830355.1 Cherax destructor | reverse complement strand
ATCGTCACTCAGCTGTCTCCCCAGAAGTGCACGGACGACCTGATATCACTATAGCCAGGCCTACCTGACCTTGTATACCCTGGAGACGTCCCACGACTAACTAAACATTTTCGACTATTAGTACTGCCTCTAATATTTTCCCTATATTTAGTTACCCCTTCCGTATAAAATAATTCACTTTCTTGGACTGAAATCGTTTACTTAGAAATTTAAAAATACTGTTATGTTACACTGGATGATAGCGCTTGTGTCACTAAGGTTTTGTACGGACCCCACGACTGAGTACTGTTTCCTCATGTGAGTGGTCATACTCCATGACGTCACTCTGGCTCGCTAACAAGGTGGATTGTTAGGAGAAAGTTGAAAGTGACCTTGACCTTACGAGAGATGAACTTCCTCTTCGAGGTGACCCTGTCTGCTCACTGCCTCTGCCACTTCCCTCCCCCCCCTACCAAACCACCCACCTGTGCTTCTACTTGCATCCTGCTAATCAATCTTTTATTCTTTTTAATAAATAAATATAAGTGCATAATACTCGTGTCTGAACCTATTACTATTATAATCAAAACCAAGCGCTAAACCCACTAGGGTCATACAGCGCTGTGAACCTGCCTATAGCTGTGTTCCCTTACCTTATATATACAGGGACAGATATTCCGGTCCTGCTGGACCCGGAATATCTCTTCCTCCTCTTAATTAATTGTTGACTGTAGGTACGAAGATTTTTAACACCACTGATGTACACTGATACCATGTACCTAATTGTGGTTGTAGGGGTCGAGTCATAGCTCCTGACCTCGCCTCTTCGCTGGTCGCTACTAACATGTATTTCCATAGGTGGTAACGGAGGTTGACATTAACGGGGATAGTGGCTGTTTGCAAAGGCATACCTGTGAGGAGAGTCATCAGATGATGGGGGGATGGGGGTGAGGAAAGGGGAGAGGGCAGAGGGAAGGTGAGAGTGGTGGTTGGCCTGGGGAGGGGGGGAGGGTTGTGTCTATCAACTTCCGCCCCCACTACCCCCTCCTCCCCCATCAAGGACGAACATGCCTCCCACTCTACATAATAATATAATCACCTGCTGCACATCTCGCCCACAATTCTAATTTTAGCCACATATGGGATAATATTATTTGACATAATGGGTAAATGTAATATTTTAACAAATCTTTGTTTCAAAAATATTTGAAACTTGTATTAGTTATGAACAGAAGAGAATTTCACCATATTGTGAAAATAACAAATTGCGTAAGAAGTACACAATAGTATAATATACAAAGAAAGCTGGTGGACACAAACTATTATTCATTCAGTATATACCTTTTCTTAAACTTTTTTTTGTAATTGTTCTTATTCCTGTATTATTTTCTGTGGTATTAAACCTTAGTAATAGATATCGACAAAATGGTTTAGAAAGATACGTGAGCAAACACTAGGACAGATTAGAAAACGTTTTTTAATAAACATGTCCTAGCATTTGCTCACGTGTTTTTCTAAACAAGTATTTTCTGTCCACTTTAGAAGTCCTGGTCTGAGACCAGGCAGTGGATGGAAGGAGGGGGGGTATTATCCCCAGATCAATTAACACGTATAAAGTGTGGCAATAACAAGAGCTTCTAAAGCCGAGCTATTTGTACCATTGACTTTTATAAATAAAATTCGGTCATGACCAAAACATTGCCTACACGCATAATACAGTATTTACTTGGTCTTATCAGATACTTTGAATATACAAACACAGCAGGGCCTTCACTCCGCGGGCAGGGCAAACAGAATTATTTGGCAACAGTGAGCTCTCTCACAGCAACGCGTGCACATGTACACAATGAAGACGCTCACTATAACGTGTGCACATGTGCACTAAAGACTTCATGAACGACCATCGAACACTATCTAGTGTGATGCTGTTCATGAATTTTGTCGCATCTTAAAACCGCCACTGGTTCACCCAGTGTTTGCTGGTTTGTTGTGTTTATAGCGGAGGTGCACACTCAAGAATGGGTCGCACACATAAGACAGCATATTTCAAAGGAGTCTTTCTAGAACGTTGAATACCAGTGTTATGTTTGCCAGCTTAGCCTATGTTGCTGATGTTCTTCTGTCGGTGTGCTCATGTGGCATGCTCTGGATAATGTTTATGCCAAGGTCTTTTTATTTAATGTTTCTGTGAGCTTTCTCCCATTCCCCTCAAATAATATCTCCATTTTTTTAATTAAAAACTGGTCTATTTAGTTTTCAAATTTGTATTTGTCAGGGTTAAATTCCAGTAAACCTTTATTCGACTACTTGAATGTCCAAATCTTTTTGAAGCATTCATCTTCACCTAGCATTATCCTCACTATTTTGTCTTTATCCGTAACCAAGGTTATGGGAATTAATTCCTATTATCAAGTCATTAATACACACCAGGAACAATATGGGGCCCAACACCGATTCTTAGGAAGCTCCACGGTACATGCCGTGCTTAGCTGACAAAGAGGATTTATTTTCCACTCTTACCACTATAAAATGGCCCAAACGGGTTTAGGGCTTCGCGAAATAATACATTATGACCCACTAGTAACAGCGAGCGGTTTCCGTTGTTCGAAGTATTTCTACGTGTGGTCGAAACCTGGGATGCACTCGCATATCTGGATTCTTGTTAAAATGCTCATTTATTTGTTATTCAATAACAGTTTAATTGATAATTAACTATTAGATACACAGAAAAAATATAATTTGTTGAACGTATTATCGTAAACTGAAACTTCAAGCTAGGGTAAGATTAACAAGCAGATTTCTATATAGTAGTATGTAAGTGATGTCAGCTAGGCCTGTATACCTTGTACATGTACTTGTAGAAATAAAGACATATTATTATTATTATTATTATAACTAAGTGCAGCCATAGCGGCTACCCTTCACACGACTCGCAAAGTTGTAGGTAGAGTGAGCTGGTTGACGGAGTCCGGATATTATATAGTGGTGCGAGAGCACCATAAGCATAGCACTATCACAGCGGTTACCATCACAGTGGGTACCGTCACAACCATCGTAGCAGTTCCACTGCAGCACCACCACACTACAGCAGAAGCATCACACCACCAAAGGAACTTGATAAAAGCAGTACACAAAATGGAAGACTTACAAAAGTCAAAGTGTCAAGAAGCAAAAGGAAGTGTTTTCTTTTTTCGGGTCACCTTACTTCGGTGGGAGACTGCAGGTGTTAAGAGGAAGCTAAAAGACGTTACAAAATCATACAGCATCGAAGATTCAAACACTAAAGCCAAGTAGGAGAGATGACTTTAAAGGCACAAGTGATAAGGCTGAAAGTAATAAAAGGCAGCGTAGTTTGGTACTATTACTATCATCACAAAGCGCTAACCTCTATAAGTAACATGGAAGGCAGGGTGAGCAACATGCTGGACTCCTGAACATGGAAGGCAGGGTGAGCAACATGCTGGACTCCTGAACATGGAAGGCAGGGTGAGCAACATGCTGGACTCCTGAACATGGAAGGCAGGGTGAGCAACATGCTGGACTCCTGAACATGGAAGGCAGGGTGAGCAACATGCTGGACTCCTGAACATGGAAGGCAGGGTGAGCAACATGCTGGACTCCTGAACATGGAAGGCAGGGTGAGCAACATGCTGGACTCCTGAACATGGAAGGCAGGGATGAGCAACATGCTGGACTCCTGAACATGGAAGGCAGGGTGAGCAACATGCTGGACTCCTGAACATGGAAGGCAGGGTGAGCAACATGCTGGACTCCTGAACATGGAAGGCAGGGTGAGCAACATGCTGGACTCCTGAACATGGAAGGCAGGGTGAGCAACATGCTGGACTCCTGAACATGGAAGGCAGGGTGAGCAACATGCTGGACTCCTGAACATGGAAGGCAGGGTGAGCAACATGCTGGACTCCTGAACATGGAAGGCAGGGTGAGCAACATGCTGGACTCCTGAACATGGAAGGCAGGGTGAGCAACATGCTGGACTCCTGAACATGGAAGGCAGGGTGAGCAACATGCTGGACTCCTGAACATGGAAGGCAGAAGGGTGAGCAACATGCTGGACTCCTGAACATGGAAGGCAGGGTGAGCAACATGCTGGACTCCTGAACATGGAAGGCAGGGTGAGCAACATGCTGGACTCCTGAACATGGAAGGCAGGGTGAGCAACATGCTGGACTCCTGAACATGGAAGGCAGGGTGAGCAACATGCTGGACTCCTGAACATGGAAGGCAGGGTGAGCAACATGCTGGACTCCTGAACATGGAAGGCAGGGTGAGCAACATGCTGGACTCCTGAACATGGAAGGCAGGGTGAGCAACATGCTGGACTCCTGAACATGGAAGGCAGGGTGAGCAACATGCTGGACTCCTGAACATGGAAGGCAGGGTGAGCAACATGCTGGACTCCTGAACATGGAAGGCAGGGTGAGCAACATGCTGGACTCCTGAACATGGAAGGCAGGGTGAGCAACATGCTGGACTCCTGAACATGGAAGGCAGGGTGAGCAACATGCTGGACTCCTGAACATTTTGGAAGGCAGGGTGAGCAACATGCTGGACTCCTGAACATGGAAGGCAGGGTGAGCAACATGCTGGACTGCCATGGAACATGGCAAGGCAGAAGAGGGTGAGCAACATGCTGGACTCCTGAACATGGAAGGCAGGGTGAGCAACATGCTGGACTCCTGAACATGGAAGGCAGGGTGAGCAACATGCTGGACTCCTGAACATGGAAGGCAGGGTGAGCAACATGCTGGACTCCTGAACATGGAAGGCAGGGTGAGCAACATGCTGGACTCCTGAACATGGAAGGCAGGGTGAGCAACATGCTGGACTCCTGAACATGGAAGGCAGGGTGAGCAACATGCTGGACTCCTGAACATGGAAGGCAGGGTGAGCAACATGCTGGACTCCTGAACATGGAAGGCAGGGTGAGCAACATGCTGGACTCCTGAACATGGAAGGCAGGGTGAGCAACATGCTGGACTCCTGAACATGGAAGGCAGGGTGAGCAACATGCTGGACTCCTGAACATGGAAGGCAGGGTGAGCAACATGCTGGACTCCTGAACATGGAAGGCAGGGTGAGCAACATGCTGGACTCCTGAACATGGAAGGCAGGGTGAGCAACATGCTGGACTCCTGAACATGGAAGGCAGGGTGAGCAACATGCTGGACTCCTGAACATGGAAGGCAGGGTGAGCAACATGCTGGACTCCTGAACATGGAAGGCAGGGTGAGCAACATGCTGGACTCCTGAACATGGAAGGCAGGGTGAGCAACATGCTGGACTCCTGAACATGGAAGGCAGGGTGAGCAACATGCTGGACTCCTGAACATGCAATACTTGTGCCCAGACAGGTGCAGTTGTGTACACGCCACTCACCAGAGCCTCTCCTCTGACCACTATCAATTCTCTCTCACGTGGTTCCACTATCAACCTTTGCCCCATATGCAAATTTATTTATTTATTTAAGATAACCCGATACGCACTTGCTTACGCAAACAGATATTAAGGTGCCTCACACAAGGATGATAATTATTAGCCGGCACTGCTACACCGCTCACTATACAATATTGTTACACTCATCACAACATTGTTACTCTACTCACTACGTTACAGCCTCAACTAAACCTCAAATATGACCTGCGTCATACTGTTTCGACATTTTCTGTATTCTCGTGTGTTCAATATACATGGTAAACTGCACACGTATTCTGTATCGGGAAGCTCCACTTAAGCTCTAGTGTGGGGAAGGACCCGGTACACTTGAGTCTTGACCCAGCATATAATTCCATCCACCTACTTTCAACACTCTACCATCCCAGGGTAAACAATTGATGATAAACGCAACACCACCCCAAGGCAAAAACTGATGATACACCAGCTGTCTCTCTTTAAAACCACTTGACAATTTATCGGCTATTTTTTTGTGCGTGCACTACACAGAAAATATTCCAAGTAGCAAGAAAACACAATATTGTCTTGTGTGCGTGTGAGACATTGAGAGCGCTCACCATGCTGCCATGGATCCCTACTGTATCTTAGGCCTCTGTTCTCTGCATAAAACAATAAATACATCATTGTTCTCAATTTAAAATTTGCCAGGCATCTTTAAAGTTTACGAACGCTAATAAAACCCACTATCTGGGTTGACGTTGGCAAAAATACCAAAAAACTTCTCACAGTCCATCCTTGAGCCCTTTTTTTTATTTTTGACTGCCTATTCAAACAGGCTGTTGGTGGTCCGTTGACTCCACACATCCATCACAGTCTGGTTGGTCTGGCACTTGGCACAGGTAGTGATCTAGTTTCCTCTTGAAAACTTTTATACCTGTTCCGGCAATATTTATATCTAATGATGTCAGGTTACAGTCTTGGACTACGGATGTTGATATTATGTTAATCTTATTGTGCACATGATACCACTGACTCACGAAATCGTAATGACACGATTGCAAACGAACCATACCACGGGTGGGGTTAGAACCCGCGATCAGAGTCTCAAAACTCCAGACCAACGCGTTAGCCACTGGGTCAGCTAGCTTCAACAAGAATCAATAACATTCTTATTGAAGCTAGCTGACCCAGTGGCTAACGCGTCGGTCTGGAGTTTTGAGACTCTCTGATCGCGAGTTCTAACCCCACCCGTGGTATGGTTTGATACAACTGCTTTTCATTGGGCTTAATTTACACTTCCTTCTATTCTAACACATTAGCATTAATGTACACGAAATGTATATAGTGAGCACTTTAGTTAATTAAACTGTAAACTAATTACAGGATTTTTTTATCCAGCAGAATACAAAATTAGAAATTTCTCATGCTAGCAAAATACTTTGTGTGTTTACTAAGTGCTAACTTACCTGGGCGCCACATTTGGTGCTAGAGCCTGCAGTGCTTAATATAATTCTAACGACAGCCAGCGCAGGCATGCTGCTATTATTTTGACACCCAGAAGTAATGGCAACAGGTGCCTCTACAATCAAACCTCTGCTATATTTTCCCACCAACGTTAGGAAATGTATAGCCAAAACTTAGCACTAATTATGCACTTAAAAATTAGGTCATTAAAAAAACGTAGCGAGTAGCCTTTAAAACTTGTGACGCTTTTAAGCATTATTTTAAAAATGTGTAGAGGTTTTTAAAAACGAATGGACAACATACACGCCACAGTTATAAAACCACGATATAATCACTATTAATAGTGACAATCATGCTTCTAATAACAAACATTAAATAGTGTTCGGACTGGCGGCGTACAATGACCTCACACATTTAAAGATCTCCTGACCACAAGTCTTGACACACAGCCTAAGAAACTGTGATGAGGTAGGTGACAACTTTCTCGGTGAAGGACACAATGAAGTGCTAATATTTACACAGTGCCGGAACCAAAAGGCCATTCAATACTGTCTTCGGTCACAGTCTTCGACAGATAACCCAGCACGTCCACACCATCCACACTTGCATACCGGTGTAGGCTCAGTGTTCACATCAGACCACCTCTATGCCCACGCACTTCATCGACATATATATATAGTGAGAAGGGTAAAAATAGAACACTGAATTATACAACTGTGGAATTGCGTCATCCTAACAAGGCCCCGAGCCAACAGGTACCCTAAGGAAAGGGGCACGTTAGGGAGAAAGGGAGGGGAGTATGTTCGGATGGGAGGTAGGGAAAAGTCAATTCAGAAAGGAAAGTGGTACATAAAGAGTACTTAGGTCCTGGCGTGTCTCACCTTCATCTGTTTCAACACTTTCATCACTTTCCGTGCCCCTGCCCCTCCGGCCTCCCTCAAATCTTACTATTTCCCTTCCATCCTTCACCTCAGTACCCAGTATTTACTCTCCTCGCTCACAATAACAAAGTTATTTGCTTTAGTATTAAATGTCATACCCATCTCATAAGCAGGTGCGCTTGAAATTTATCTACCATCTTATAACCTTTACATAAATAATAATCTTGAATCCTCCTTTGTACACAATATTACTTCCATGAATCTTGCATCATGATCTTACCTCCCCAGAACATTGTCAAATGTTCTAATCTTCAAAACACCTGTCACATAACCTGGCTCGCCTTCCTCTACTAAGTCGACCCTGGCCTGACTTCTGGCTCTGTCCCTTTTCTTTCTCGCGACTTCATAATGGTCCAAGACGGTCACAAACCTCAAAACACTTCGAATTTGTGGATTACGTGTGAATTTTCTCAATTGTAAGCTATAGGGACGGTCATGCCGCGAGGCACAAGGCTACAACAGTCACTTTTCTGATGCCTCACAACAACCTGAGAATGAAGGTGGATCCCAAGCTCAGGCTGCTATTAAACTCAAAACATCAAACCTTCCTTAGACTACATTTATCATTAACAGTTAACCAGAAACTTCCAACCTGTCAAAAAAAAAAGGTTGAAAAATAACTACGGAAAAAACATTAGCGCTGCCTAAGGATTACAGCGGCAGTCTATTTAAATACTTTCAAAAATACTTTAATATCTCCCCCTCACACATGCCTCCTTGATGCTGGTGAGGGGTTTTGATCCAAGGAATTACAACTGACCTCCCCTTCGTTGAATTCAACCAGGTTGCCTCCCGTTACCCCCAAGGAGCTGACTCATGCGGGTTTTACGCTCTCTTCAGAATATAACCTAATTCCTATAGTACCTATTATAGTGGACTCTCAATGAATGTGTGTGTGGTGTGTGTGTGTGTGTGTGTGGTGTGTGTGTGTGTGTGTGTGTGTGTGTGTTGTATGTGTGTTTTGGTGTGTGTGTGTGTTTTGGTGTGTGTGTGTGTATGTGTGGTGTGTGTGTGTTTTGGTGTGTGTGGGTGTGTGTGTGGTGTGTGTGTGTGTGTGGTGTGTGTGTGGTGTATGTGTGTTTTGGTGTGTGTGTGTGGTGTGTGTGTGTGGTGTGTGTGTGTGGTGTGTGTGTGTGTGTGTGTGTGTGTGTGTGTGTGTGTGGTGTGTGTGTGTGTGTGGTGTGTGTGTGTGTGTGTGTGTGTGTGTGTGTGGTGTGTGTGTGGTGTGTGTGTGGTGTGTGCGTGTGGTGTGTGGTGTGGTGTGTGTGTGGTGTGTGCGTGTGGTGTGTGCGTGTGGTGTGTGCGTGTGGTGTGTGCGTGTGGTGTGTGCGTGTGGTGTGTGCGTGTGTGTGTGCGTGTGGTGTGTGCGTGCGTGGTGTGTGCGCGTAGGGTGGTATGTGGTAGGTGAGGGTGGTGGGGATGGTGGATGAGGGGGATGGGGAGGAGGGGGGGCGAGTAGAGAGAGAAGAGAGAGAGAGAGAGAGAGAGAGAAGAGAGAGAGAGAAGAGAGAGAGAGAGAGAGAGAGAGAGAGAGAGAGAGAGAGAGAGAGAGAGAGAGAGACATACCTGTCTGGTACCCAAAAATACCCCAAGGTAAGCCAATGTAGGTCATAGTCTCCCAGGCAAGTGGGGCGCAAGTTACTGGTACCCTCACTCCAACAGCCACCACTGAACGTTCCTGCTGCTGTCACAGTAACCTGGCACACCTGACCAACTTTATACCCACTGAACAACTGGTAACAATCCACCATCATAACTGCATAATAATAGTGTAGAATTTTATTACTGATGTATTTGTCAGTAGAGAAATAAGCTAATATAAACTAATGTACAGAGAACATTCAGTGAAACTACAACAACAGACCACCGGATGAAGATGAAAATAATATACATATTCCTGCACAATGTAACCTTCTCTAACTAACCCTTTCCCCACCACCAACGTTCCTCTCTCCCCACCTTCCCTCTCCCTTTCCCCCACCCTCCCTCTCTCCTTCCCCCACTTCCCTCCTCTCCCCTTCCCCACCTACATCCTCTTCCTCATAACCAATCCGGAAGTGTATCCTCATTTCTCACACCATTTGACCTTCGACACCATCATCTGACCAACATATTAGCTGACCTACACCATCAACTGATCAACGTACCTGCCGATTGCTAGTTGTGAGTCTGCCGCCAGATGGCCCTTTGCACTTGCGTACCTCACTTACAAATAGCAGTGCCAGGGGTGACTGTAGCATAGTAATAGTTCCCTTGATGTATACCGCTACCTTAACCATTATTTACGAGTTCATCCACTGTTGCCATCATTGTCATGCTTTTCACATAGAATTCGTTGTTTTATAATAATTATTACCGTATAGTATATTAAAGGAAAAGATAGCTTTATACAGGCTGGCTGTGCGAGTGTCATTACGTACAGGAACCTTACACGTGTTGCTGGATGAAACATCAGAATGGGAGAGTAATGAGTGGCCTCCTACAAGGATTACTACTTGAACAGCTCGTTTTTCAGTACATGCCAATGCCCTGTCAAAAGCGATTGAGCCCCATGTCTACTGATATGTAAAAAAAAAAAAAAACTATGAGAAACAGGCTTCAGGAAGACCTAGATGAGTAAATGAATAAGACACATGTGCAAAGTTTAAGTATATCTGAGGAGGGTTTTGGGGTCTACGTCCATGCGGCCCAGTCTGAGACCAGGCCTCATGTTGGAATCAGGGTCTGATCAACCAGGATGTTACTGCTGGCCGCACGTAAACTGACGTATGAACCACAGCCCGGCTGATCAGGTACTGACTTTAGGTGCCTGCAGGGCCGGATTTAGGGGAGGGGCCCTGGGCCCCCACCAAAAGGGGTCCCCACCAAATGATGAAAAATATTATGACACATTAGTGGTCCCTCGAGTTAAGAGCACCTCGGAAATCGTACAATTATGTAAGTGTATTTTTGTAAGTGCTTTAGTAAGTGTATTTTTGGGGGTCTGAAATGGACTAACCTACTTGACATTATTCCTTAAGGGAGAAAATTCGTTCGGTAATGGCACTTGAGCAGCCTTCTGGAATGAATTATGCTCTTAACTCGAGGGTCCACTGTACTGAGAATTGAATATATCGCAAAAAGAGAAAATGTATGCAAGACTTTGAATTGTGGTGGGATTGTCATGTTGAGTCATCTGATCGCTGGTGTTACATCATCGGTGCAAGCGCATCATCAGCTGCATGATGCAAGGATGACTCACAGCACATCATCCTGGGTGTGCAGGATGCTGCAGTATGAATGACTGCTTGATCATGGTCAGTATGTGGACAACAGTGTGGTAGTGAGAACCAGCTACGAACGAGCATGAAGCAAGGGTGGCTTGTGAACCCGACGGTCATGAGCATCGAATCTGACATCCTGTGCTCGTTGGACTTTGATGGAGTCATCAGAGACTTTTCCATCAGAAAAGCACGGAATGTACCTGACTTATAATATTTTATCTGATTGAAGATAACTCCTCATAAGTCTGTAGATTACTTTTGAGTTACACTTGCAAATGAACAAGAGGATGGTACGTACGTATATTGAGAGTGGCGAAAGTTTTCCAAGGAGAAATTTAAAAGTCTTCTAACCATTAGAGTTAGACCTTTTTAATGCAAGGGGCCCCCACCAAACTGGGTCCCAGGCCCCCCCACCACCTAAATCCAACACTGGGTGCCTGTCCAGCACTTTCTTGAAGACAGCCAGGGGTCTACTGGTAATCCCTCTTATGTATGCTGGGAGGCAGTTGAACAGTTTTGGGCCCCTGACACTTATCGTGTTGTCTCTTAGTGTACTTGTGACGCCATTGCTTTTCAATGGGGAAATGTTGCATCTCCTGCCGAGTCTTTTGCTTTCATAGGGAGTGATTTTCGTGTGCAAGTTTGGTACTAATCCCTCTAGGATTTTCCAAGTGTATACGCCTCTCCTCACTTAACGACGGAGTTCCGTTCCTAAGAACTCATCAGTAAACAAATTTGTTGCTAAGTGAGGAGCATACTATAATGGTAGTGGGTTTGTGTCAACCATCTTTGGTATTGTTTTAATGTCACCTTTGCACCATTTATAACATTTCTGGTATACAGTGGACCCTCGGTTTTTGTTCACCTCCAAACTCGAATAATTATTTAAGTGTATTTTCGTAAGTGCTTTTGTAAGTGTATTTTTGTGGTCTGAAATGACTAATCTAATTTACATTTGTCCTTATGGGAACATATTCATTCAGTAATGGCACTCAAACAGCATTCTGGAAAGAATTTTCAACGAAAATTATATATAGCTTCAGTGGCATGTGCAAAACTAGCAAGTCTAAAAATAGCATCCAGGAACCTGAATAAAGAATTCTTGAAAACTTTATGTATGGTATGGCAGGTCAGTTATCAAATACAGTGGTACCTCGAGTTACAATATTTTTTCGTTCGAGAATGCTGTTCAAGTGCCATTACCAAACGAATTTATCCCCATAAGGAATAATGTAAAATAGACTAGTCCTTTTACACCCCCAAAAATATACCTACAAAATCATTTAAAAAAATAAACTTACATAAAAGGGCGATTTTGGGAACCATTGTAACTCGAGGTACCACTGTACTATGATAACATGTCAAGATCCAAAGATCTGCAACAAGGCTAGTCCTAAAACTGAGAGGAATACATTATGAGAAGAGTCAGAATAAAATGACCTTGATGACTTTAGCAGAATGTACTAAGGGAGACATGATAAAGATGCACAAAATTTTAAGAGGAGTTGATAAAGCAGATAGGAATAGACTGTGAATGAAGAGGCCATGGTTAAGGGGCATCTATGGAAAGTGAAGATACAGATGGGCTATAAAAAATGTTAGGAAGTACTGTATCTTTATAGTTGCAGGATGGTTATAAGTGGAATAAGTTTGACCAAGAAATGGGTGGTAAACTCAATACAAAAATTCAGGAGTAGGGGTGATAAAGGCCAAGAGGTCAGAAACCAGTACAGTAATGCTAATCAAAGTAGTCTAGGCATCACCAGGTGCCAAGACTCTGCCACCATAAATACAATTTGGCAAGTACAGTTTGGAGTTCAAAACAGTGAATACATGTACAGTGGTACCCCGGTTTACGATGGTCCCCAAACTCACCCTTTTATGTAAGTTTATTTTTTTAAATGCTTTTGTAAGTGTAATTTTGGGGGTCTAAAAGGACTAGTCTATTTTACAACTTTTCTTAAGGAGATAAATTCGTTTGGTAATGGCACTTGAACAGCATTCTGGAATGAAAAAATATCGTAAACCGGGGTACCACTGTACATGCTTGCATACCTTGCTTAGACATAACATAGCACAAAGGTAAGTTGGCAGTTATCTCTTCCCTATACTTCTACCTATACAAAAGTGTATGAAATCTTACTACATGATAAGTATGATGCTGCCATCACTTGAACAACAAGCTAATTCTGAAATTAATACTACTGATTTTTATTAGGCAAAAGATCACAAAGGTAATATTTAATCAGGTGGCAAGTTAATTAAACAAGAATGCAAGTAGAAGAAAGCCCTGAGGGTCGTTAAACATTTTTAATTGATGTAAATAAGCTGACAGTGGAGGAAGACTTGTACATATCTGTTTGTAGAAAATGATAAAATTATGAAGATATATACAAACAAAGGACTATAAAATTATTAGAGGCTAGAGAACTTCTACAGTGTAAAGTATCAAACAAGCAAGCGACTTCTTCAGTTCAATCCCAGAGAGTGTAAAGTAATTAAACTGGATTCCAGAGTAGGTGAGCAAAGAGACTATCACCTGAGAGGGGCAACTCAGGAAATACAAATTACAGTACAAGAATTTCAAGTAAACATTACATAAAATCTCTCATGAAATATGCACTCAGCAATCTACAAGATAACAATTTACAGATCACTAAGAACAGATCATTCAGTGTTCTGTGCGATAAAAATATTCACGCTTGCATGCAAATTACCAATCACTCGTAAGTTAAAATTAATGAAGCTACAACAGTTCAAGAGAACTAAAGAAAAGGTGTTCAAAAAAAATGTGTAACTTTCAAGAATCCTACCCATGTCTGGCTGCAGTTAAGAAACTACATGGCATTTTTCATGTAAAATTGTCTATCTGGTGAATTTACACTCGTAGACCAAAGTGCTGCCAAGACTTATAGATCATATTTACAAGTTTGGCCGAAGAGTATGACTAAACTTCTGCAATAATCTATAATACTGACAAGACAGGTTTATTAAGAATTTTTTTTTTTTTTTTTTTTTTTCTAACTACGAGACATGATTTTTTTTTCTGAGAGAATGGAAGGAGATTCTTGTGTTTATCTGTACCAATGCAGTGGGCACAGAAGGGCAACCTACATGAAACAGGTAAATATAAAAATCTGCGAGACCTCACAAGCATCAAAATGTTGCCTATTATTTAACCCTTTCGGGGTTTCGGTCGTACTAGTACGGCTTACGCACTGGGGTTATCCACGTACTAGTACGCATAAATTCTAGCGCCTTCAAATTAAGCGCGAAATGGCTGGTAGGCCTAGTGGCGAGAGAATGGGTCTGCGTGGTCAGTGTGCGCAGTAGGAAAAAAATCGGGGACCCAGTGGTTCATTGTGGGAACGCCATGTTAGTACACCTTGTTCACCATGCCTGGCGGTAAGAAACTCCTCACTCCTCGGCAAATTGGAACACTTTTGTTCCCCAGTGACAGTTCTAACACCGATGGGAGTGTCAGTGATGATGAGTTTCAAGGTTTTGAGGAGGTTGTGACCGAAACTAATAACCATAATACCGGTAATATTGAGGAAAACGAGGAAAACCCAGATGACCCTCAGCCGTCCACCTCCGGTGCTGTGGTATCTTGTTCATGCTCAATTGTACCAGAACGAAAGAGGAAACTGTTATTTACTCATATCCCAAACTCTGATGTTTGCAATGGTGATGATAGTGAATATGAACTCCAAGCTCTTCAAAACAGTTCCAGTAGCGAGAGTGGAGCAGAATATTCTCCAGTGAAGCGTCAGTATATACGACGGTATATGCGCTCTGGTAGCGTGCCATATGTTGTTCCAAGGGGAAGGAGTACATCTCGGAGTACATCCCGTGGGCGTACAACAGGAAGTGATAGTGAAAATGAAGACAATAGTGTTGCAATTGGGATGAGAAATGTGCATGCATCTGGTAGTGATAGTGGTGGTGGTGCCAGGCACAAGGCACCAGCAGTGGACCATGCTGGCACCGACGCCGCTGAGTCAGCTCAGCTACAACAAAGGCCATCCTCACCCACCCACCAACTCCCACAACCACAACCTCCACTTCCACAACCCCCACAACCACCTGTAAATATCCAGTACCCACCAGCAGACTGCACCTGGGATTGGCAGGAAGCTGACAATTTTATTCCCAATCTCCATCAGTTTGATGAAAGTCAAAGTGGAATACGCCTATCTTGTCCACTTGGGAACAATGCCACTGAACTGGAATGTTTCGAGTTATTTTTTGACGATCCCCTGATGGAAATTATTGTCAGGGAAAGCAACAGATACTACGAGTACACCATGGCAAACACAATACTTTCACCAACATCACGCCTCAACAGGTGGAAAGAGGCAACTGTGGCTGAGATGTATCTTTTCTTTGCCACAATAAGCACTGTGTCAAATCATACTGTATAAGCACTGTGTCAAATCATACTGGTCGACAGACCGCCTGATTGCAACACCAGGTTTCAGTGATATAATATCTGTGAATCGATTTGTGCTACTGTTACGTATGCTCCACTTCTCAGACAAAACCAGGCCTGACAGAAACGACAGGTTATATAAGATTAGGAATGTGTTTCTGTATCTGAAAGAGAAATTCAATATGCATTTTTATCCCTTCAAGAAGCTTGTTATTGATGAGTCACTGATTCTGTTCAAAGGTAGACTGTCGTTCAAGCAGTATATACCAAGCAAGAGGAAACGTTTTGGTATAAAGTTGTTTGTGCTTTGTGATTGCTACAGTGGTACTGTATTGGATATTATTGTGTACACTGGAAGTAATACATTGAAAGATACCAGGAAGTTACTGGGTATCTCTGGTGATGTGGTTAGAACAATGATGGAACTATATCTTGGTAAGGGGCATATATTATACGTATACTGATAACTGGCACACAAGCCCCTCCCTCAGTGATTTTTTGCGAGTGAACTTGACAGATGTGTGCGGTACAGTGCGTGCAAATCATAACCATATGCCTAGGTTCAATGCAGGCACTCGTAGAGGTGAGGTGCAGGCGTTTGCTGCCAATGACATCATGGCATTTCGGTGGCATGACAAATGAGATGTCACATTTGTTGTCATCATTTCACCCTAACAAAATGACAGACACTGGCAGGGTGAGTAGAGAGACCAATGAACCCATTCTAAAATCTGCAGCTGTGATGGACTACACCCTCAATATGCGCTTAGTGGACAAATGTGGCATGCAAATTGGGTTTGCTGATTGTGTTCGCAAGAGTTACATGTGATACATAAAACTCTTTTTTTTTTCACATTCTGGATATTACCATGCTCAATGCTTATAATATTTATAAGTTGAAGACCACAAACAAATCACCATATGGCGAATTATGTTTGTCTGTCATCAGACAAATAATATTCAAATACCAAGGAACAACACCTGCAATAGAAACCCGCCCAACACAAAGTTATCAACACCTACCCTCTCGTCTGAGGCCTGGTGAACACTTCCTAACAAAACTGCCTGCTACTGCTTGCAAGAAAAAGGCTCAGAAGAGGTGTTTTGTCTGTGCACATACAAAAAAACGCCCTCAACAACGTAGACACACTCGTTTTATGTGTGTGGAATGTAAAACACCACTGTGCATGGAACCATGTTTCATAGACTTCCACAGGCTGCAGAACTTCTAGAAACATGTCCAGTGACAATAGAAATAAACAATATTTGTTATTGTAAATAACTGTAAATAAGTTGTGTAAACAAAATAGTGATAACAAACTTTATGTCATTATTGTATAATAATTAGCGAGTGAATATTTGAAAAACAGCACTTATATTGGTCTCACAGGCCATAAAAGTTATTGGCAAAAAAAAAAAAAATTAAAATCGATAAAAAAACAACTTCAAGAAAGAAAATAGAAGATTACCGGCCAACCGGAAGTCACCGATGTTGCCGTCAACGGTTCAATTTTCGTCAACTTCAATCCTCTATATCTCGGTAAGTATTGATCGCAAAAATGTATTTTTTAGCCTATTAGATTTAGAAAAAAAAAACTATAATTTCGTAATTAATTTTTTTTTTTTAAATTCGTGGACCCTGAGAACGAGTTTCGGAGAGGGTCCTTGGACCCCCAAAGGGTTAAGAGGTGAACCAGAAGGACTTAATTACTTTAGAAATTATCAACCAATGTTTTCAAAACATTTCATCTATGAGGCCACAGAGCACTGTAACAACACTTAGAATCCCTAAAATGTGTCAGTATTGTATATATCATTATTATATTCACACAATTTGAAAATGGTAGAAAATTTACAGTAGATTTTTGGCAAAAAAAAAAAAAAAATATATATATATATATATATAAACCTCTGCACAAAGTCAAGTTAAAAAGCATCTGATACAAGGAAAAAATGGTGATATTTTGAGTATCAGGAAACAGAACAAGTATCCTTTGACACAAGTCTTGTCAAGTGTTGACCTTTGACTGGTTAAGCATCCATGGGCTTACAGAATCCAGGTTTTACACTCAATTTAAAAAATAGTTTAAGTACCCACTGGTGTCCTAGTATATTCAGTACTAGCATGAAAGATTGGAAATTGAACAAATATACATGTACATATCAATAAAAAATGAATGATCCTTCTGGGAAAGTACATAATAAACTGAAGTTAAAAGATTCTCTGCACAATAGTAAAAAGAAATGTTAAAGGAGGGGTTTGGGATACTGGCAATTTGGAGTGACATCTAAACTGTCATATCTGAGCGCCTCTGCAAAGACAGTGATTATGTGTGAATGACGGTGAAGGTGTTTCTTTTTGGGTCACCCTGCCTTGGTGGGAGATGGCCGATGTGTTAAAAAAAAAAAACACACACACACACAAAAAAAAAGTCAATACACATTCTTACTGTGTATCTACCTGGAGTCTACCTGGAGAGAATTCCAGGGGTCAACGCCCCCGCGGCCCGGTCTGTGACCAGGCCTCTTGTTGGACCATAGCCTGATCAACCAGGCTGTTACTGCTGGCCGCACGCAGTCCAACGTACGAACCACAGCCCGGCTGATCAGGTACCGACTTGAGGTGCCTGTCCAGTGCCTGCTTGAAGACAGCCAGGGGCTTGTTGGTAATCCCCCTGATGTATGCTGGGAGGCAGTTGAACAATCTTGGGCCCCTCACACTTATTGTGTTGTCCCTCAACGTGCTAGTGGCACCCCTGCTCTTCATTGGGGGAATGTTACATCGCCTGCCGAGTCTTTTGCTTTCGTACGGAGTGATTTTTGTGTGCAAGTTTGGTACTAAGCCCTCGAGAATTTTCCATGTGTATATAATAATGTATCTCTCCCGCCTGCGTTCTAGAGAGTACAGGTTTAGGAACTTCAAGCGTTCCCAGTAGTTGAGGTGGTTTATCGCACTTATGCGTGCGGTGAAGGTTCTCTGCACATTTTCAAGGTCAGCAATTTCACCTGCCTTGAAAGGTGCAGTTAGTGTGCAGCAATATTCCAGCCTAGATAGAACAAGCGATCTGTAAAGTGTCAACATGGGCTTGGCATCCCTGGTTTTGAAGGTTCTCATTATCCATCCTGTCATTTTTCGAGCAGATGCAATTGCTACATTGTTATGGTCCTTGAAGGTGAGATCCTCTGACATGATCACTCCCAGGTCTTTGACATTAGTTTTCGCTCTATTGTGTGGTTGGAATTAGTTTTGTACTCCGATGAGATTTTAATTTCTTCACGTTTTCCGTATCTGAGTAATTGAAATTTCTCATCATTGAACTTCATATTGTTTTCTGCAGCCCATTTAAAGATTTGGTTTATGTCTGCTTGGAGTCTTGCAGTGTCTTCAACGGTGGACACTTGTCATACTGATTCGGGTGTCATCTGCAAAGGAAGACACAGCACTGTGGCTTATATCCCTGTCAATGTCTGATATGAGGATGAGGAATAGGATGGGAGCAAGTACTGTGCCTTGTGGAACAGAGCTTTTCACAGTAGCTGCCTCAGACTTTACTCTGTTGACTACTACTCTTTGTGTTCTACGTGTTAGGAAATTATAAATCCATCTACCAACTTTTCCTGTTATTCCTTTATCACGCATTTTGTGTGCTATTACACCATGGTCACACTTGTCAAAGGCTTTTGCAAAATCTGTGTATATAACATCTGCATTCTGTTTATCTTCTAGAGCATCCAGGACCTTGTCGTAGTGGTCCAGTAGTTGGGACAGACAGGAGCGGCCTGCTCTAAACCCATGCTGTCCTGGGTTGTGCAATTGATGGGTATCAAGATGGGTGGCGATCTTGCTTCTTAGAACCCTTTCAAAGATTTTTATGATATGGGACGTTAGCGCAATTGGTCTGTAGTTCTTTGCTATTGCTTTACTGCCCCTTTGTGGAGCGGGGCTATGTCTGTTGTTTTTAGTAGCTGCGGGACGATCCCAGTGTCCATGCTCCTTCCATAGGATGTTAAAAGCATGTGATAGGGGCTTCTTGCAGTTCTTGATGAACACGGAGTTCCACGAGTCTGGGCCTGGAGCGGAGTGCATGGGCATGTCATTTATTGCCTTTTCAAAGTCATTTGGCGTAGTGATGATGTCAGAAAGGCATGCGTCTGTCAAGTTCTGTGGCACTCTCATGAAAAAATCATTTAGGTTTTCGATTTTCAGTCTGGTTAGTGGCTCGCTAAAGACTGAGTCATACTGGGATTTAAGTAACTCACTCATTTCCTTGCTGTCATCTGTGTAGGACCCATCCGGTTTAAGTAGGGGCCCAATACTGGTTGTTGTTCTCGACTTTGATTTTGCATAGGAAAAGAAATACTTAGGGTTTCTTTCAATTTCATTTATGGCTCTTAGTTCTTCCCGTGTCTCTTGATTCCTATAAGATTCCTTTAGTTTTAATTCGATGTTTGCTATTTCTCTGACTAGTGTCTCCCTACGTATTTCAGAGATATTGGCCTCCTGTAGCCGCTCCGTTATTCTGTGCCTTCGCCTGTATAGGGAGCGCCTCTCTCTTTCTAGTTTGCATCTTCTCCTCCTTTTCCTTAAGGGAATTTTGCACTGAATGTCAAATTAAGGTTTACTGTGCATAATAAAATATTTTATGTGCTTCTTGTCTTCTTTGTTTTTACTTACTAACCAAGAAGGAAAATTTACTGATCTTCTTAACTGGTGAATAGTGTTTATCAGTTTACCTGGATAGACTTGCATCATCTGTAAAAGTACAGTGGTACCTCTACTTACGAGCAGCTCCCAACTCGAACAATTATGTAAGTGTATTTTAGTAGGTGCTTTTGTAAGTGTATTTTTGGGGATCTGAAATGGATTAACCTAATTTTCATTATTTCTTATGAGAAAAAATTCCTTCGGTATCAGCACTTGAATAGCCGACTGGAACGAATTTTGCTCGTAAGTAGAGGTACCACTGTATTGTGCAACAATGAAACACTAAAGTGCCAAAAATATTAAACTGCTACTGCACTCAAGACTTAAATAATGAAATTCTATATGCAGATATAAACAGGTAAAACTCCATGGGAAAGTAGAACAGAATTCTTCCTCCGTAAGCCATGCGTGTCGTACGAGGCAACTAAAATGCTGGGAGAAAGTGGCTAGTAATCCCTTCTCCTATATAAATTACTAAGTTTAAAAAGAAAACGCTTTCATTTTTCTTTTTGGGTCACCCTGCCTCAGTGGGATATGGCCTGTTTGTTGAAAAAAAAAAAATAAACAAGTAAAAATCTTGTATTAAAGAAGTAGCGTCCAAGTATAAGGAGCAGCTGGTCACGCACCAATGAAGCACTGCCAAGGTAAATTAAAGAATTGCTCAAAATACATTCAATAACTACTTTTTTTTAAAATGTATATGGACATGTGATCAATACTACAAATGAAACTTCGGAAATGCTTGAGACAATCATTTGAATGCCTTAAATACTTAAAATTGACTAATCTTGGGAAAGTTCTATGTGAGGATATCCCTACATGAGCAAACATCAAATAGAGAAAGAGATAGACTAACAGACAACCAGCCAAGGCACTGACATGTACTCATTCAGTATGAAAAAAAATAACTGCTTAAGCTACAAATACAAATTTGTGTGTGATAAAATAAATTGTCATGAACAAGATATTGCACTTACTGAAACACTAAAAATGAGTGAATTACTCAGTTAAAAAAGTGGTGGAAGCTTGATCCTCCTTCACTAATATTGGCTCAATCTTAGATTGGTCAGGCTGTTTGTGCATCAATAGGGTGATAATGGTTATAAGTGGAGACAGAGGAAGGGGAACCTAAACAGAGATTCTGCAAAGAAGTTAGTTGCTTCATTAATCTTAATTTGTATTTTTCAGTCATTAAATGTTTTCAACTACAGTGGACCCTCGGTTTTTGTTGAAAATTCTTTCCAGAATGCTGTTTGAGTGCCATTACTGAACAAATTTGTTCCCATAAGGACAAATGTAAATTAGATTAGTCATTTCAGACCCCTAAAAATACACTTACAAAAGCACTTACGAAAATACACTTACATAATTGTTCGAGTTTGGAGGTGAACGAAAACCAAGGGTCCACTGTATCTGTTAAACTGCAACTTTCTATCTTTTATTGTTATCTTTGAGTGTAGTCAAGTAATGTAAATACGGTTAACCTTTATTTGCACAATTAATGATGATAAAAACCTGTGCAACTGTTTGTTTGGAAGTGAACACTGGTAAAACTCTCCACACATGTTTAGCTTCATTATTATGTATACATTCGTATACATAAATGGGAAATGGGAATTACAATGCCTGCACTTTAAAGGAGGGGTCTGGGATAGTGACAGCTGGGAGGGACTATTCTCAGCTGTCGTATCTGAGCACCTCTGCAAAGACAGTGATTATGTATGAGTGTGGTGAAAGTGTTGAATGATGAAAGTATTTTCTTTTTAGGGATTTTCTTTCTTTTTGGGTCACCCTGCCTCGGTGGGAGACGGCCGACTTGTTGAAAAAAAATCGTAAGAGCGGAGTGCTAAACTTGTAACGGTCATACAGCACCTGAAAGAATGTAAGGCAATCAGGTCTGATCCAAAGAACTGTATGTCAGCTACAATTTCCTCAGTCAAAAGCCTCTCATCGGCATTAAGGAACCTTCCTTGAGGGATGGGTCAGGTTTAACAAACACAATTGACTCCACTGTAGACATGCTATTAAGTTCCTCTCATTACTCCAGCGGATAGTCATCAAGATGAAAATGGGCTTGGCACATGTTTTGCAGGCTACTGCCTTGTTATAACTTAAAATAAGTTGTTTATACTGTGAAAAAATGCATCCACAAAACTGTGATATCACTTATGAAAAGTGTCCATAAAATGCTCTTTTTTCCATATTATAAACATCTTATTTCATAACACCCCTAACAGCAGACCACAGGCCTTACCCAGCTAGCTGTATCTGATCAGATGCAGCTAGTCAAAAGAAAAAGGAAAAAAAATCACCTGAGGGTCAGAGGAAACAGGAATAAACATCACAGACAAAAAAAAAGTGCATCATTACAACAAGCACTAACCCTTATCTTACCTGCCTTGGATATTGAATATAAACTGGCAGATGATTCATACAGATTTTCCTGGTATTCATTTCACTGAAGAATACATGACAACTACTTATTGCCACATCATCTGCCAATTATCTGCATTAGTCCAGGACTTATGTTCTATGATTCTCTTCAGAATTATCCACAGACTTAACAGCAAATTACCATTCACTTCAAACCCTTTCCTTTGGATAAATGCAGATTTCCTCAAAATCTTTCCAAGTTTTCTGTGATAAAATTTGTGCATGTGGCTAGATAACTTTAGAGAAAATTCATTTTAAGGGATAATAATGACATGTTTAATAAATGTATTCTGTTTCTTACTGAAGCCAATTCCTTATTGTCATACACCCAGAAATACCATCCCCATAAAATAAATTATTTTACATTTAAAGGCAAAATCTGCACATCCACTCTTTCACATATTCAGCAGTCTTCTCTAAGGCAGCACTCAAAAAAAATTTATCTTTTGATTTGTAGAATTTTTCTGCAAAAACTGTTCAAAAGGCTGTGAACCAGACAAAGATGTGCTTCACTCATTGAATCATCAAACAATATTTCCAGATCAAGAGCTTTGTCTTCTAAAAGAAAATGTTATTTCAGTGAATGGAATAAATTGAGCATCCTTACCTCTGCATTGACTAATGAAACCCAGCCTTTTATGGAGTAGGAGACTATCGCTTTAAATTCTGTGGTGACAAACTGACAATAATCCTTAAGTGCTTAGTTCACAGTGTAGATATTGAAGTGCAACAACAGTTTCATATACATTAAACAGCTTTACAACAGTTAACAGTTTCACAACATTCACTTCAATATCACAATATCAAGAGTGAATGTCAGATGCAGGCTGTATTGTGATGTGCAGCATGTATACTGAGCACCCAACTTTCTCTTAAGTATTCCTTCATACTAGTTATTAAGTCATGTAAAAATACTGTTCCTTCCATTCCAAGGATGCCTACCAAAATATCTGCTATTTCTGCAGTTAGCTAAGAATTTTTCACATTGATACCAACATTTTATAGTTTCTTTGCAAAATTCTGCAACAATTTTAAAAACAATTACTAGGCAAATAAAACATGTACAACAATTTCACTTGCACTCCCTTTCCAAGGATAAACTACCAAGACACTAATGACCCCCCCCTTCCCCCCAAAAAAATAGCATTTTGGTTGCTAGCCTCAGTAAATATTTCAAAATACTACTTCTTTCTTTCTTCTTTCAACACGTCGGCTGTTTCCCACCGAAGTGGGGTGGCCCAAAATGAAAAACGAAAGTTTCCCATTTTACATTTAGTAATATATACAGGAGAAGGGGTTACTAGCCCCTTGCTCCCAGCATTTTAGTCGCCTCTTACGACACGCATGGCTTACGGAAGAAGAATTCTGTTCCACTTCCCCATGGAGACAAAATACTACTGTAAGTCATTAATATCTTTGACAGCTTGCAGCTAGCAATCTTAGAATTAAAAAACAAGACAGCTGAACACACACAGTTCATTCAATCAGCAGTTAGAGAAGTGATAATGTCTGACAGATTGAAAAGCCACAGAAGCCACAGCTATAAGAAGTTTAGCCTCTCAAGGAAGGTTCCTTAATGCTAGGGAGGGGCTCTTCATCCAAGGAACCGAACCTGACCTCCCCTTGCCTTAGACTGAAGCTGAATGCATTCCATTGCTCTAGGCATTGTATGACCCAAATGGGCCCATCTCTTCCTCAAATGAAATAATAATAATTCTCCATGAGGAAGTGAAAAAGAATTCTTCTCCTGTAAGCCATGCATCTCGTAAGAGGCGACTAAAATGCCAGGAGCAAGAGGCTAGTATAAATTACTAAATTTAAAAAGAAAAAGTTTTGTTTTTCTTATTAGGTCACCCTGCCTTCATGGGATACAGCCAGTTCGTTAAAAAAAGTATATTGCAACATCTTTGGTTTATTTATTAAAAACCCATTTTCAATGGATTTTGAACATCCTGCCACATTGCAAGGAGAATATACACCTAATTTATGCTAGTGTATAGCAATGTCATGCGTGTCGTAAGAGGCGACTGAAATGCCGGGAGCAAGGGGCTAGTAACCCCTTCTCCTGTATATATTACTAAATGTAAAAGGAGAAACTTTCGTTTTTCTTTTTGGGCCACCCCGCTTCGGTGGGAAACGGCCGACGTGTTGAAAGAAGAAGAAGTATAGCAATGTGCTGCAAAATGACCAATTATCTGACATAAGCAATGCTAAAAGTACATCTGTATTGTATAAATTCAACATCATCCTTTTTTCTATTGTTAATAAAATCCCACTATTTAGAGTAACTGTTACTAAATGTATGGCTGCAATTTTGGTACACAACTAAAAAATGGTGATTATACACAGTCACAGTACAACACAACCAAACTGTGATCCTTTCAGTCACTGACTGTAGGATCAAACCACAGTGTGGCAAGGTATTGTTTCCCTTCCCTGACCTCAACAAACTCCAGTCTTTAAATATCTTTTCACTATTGTGTAGGGGAATTAGTTGAATAAGGGGCAGCCAAAAATAAGAATGACAGTTTAGGTTCACTATTACTATTATTATTATTATTATTTGGGAAGCACTGAAACCACAGGGTTCATACAGTACCTGAGGAATGGGAGAAAATCAGGTTCGATCCAAGGAAGCAGAGATTTAATTAAATCCCCGTAAATTCACCAGACCAGGATTAAATATAGCATACAGGTTTCTTCCCACTACAACCTCAGCAGAATGCTCGCAATAAGCAATATCTTGCATCCTAGCTGTATTATGCAATAAACAGTGTGTTACAGTCAGCATATTTATTTTATCACTTGCAATAGATTACAGCCTTAACCAGATCATGACGAATATGTTCTTGCAACTGAACGCTCATACGTACATAAATTCACTCATTTCAAGAAGCCAAGTACCACTCCTTCAATCTTGCATCTAGTGAACCAACCAGCAACCCCCATACCTATAGTGGAATAATCTATGGCCATATATGACAATTCTCATGATGCACCTTCCCTTTACCACCACATCCTCCTCCGCAAGTTAGATACTCGTATCCCAACACAAAAGGTTTCATGTAAAATTGTTTATTCCTCATTTATATTTATGACTCAGAATTTTTTATGTTAATTGGGTCTTGGGGTAGGGTTGGGGGATGGGGAACCCTTGCTCTCTGCCAAAATCAACCACCTGGATATTGCCAGGAACAAACATGTCAAAAATATAGCTTCCACTGTTAGAACCATTTGTGTTGCTGACCTATGCCTCCCCACCAACAGTGATGATCAATTCATGAATATTCTTTAGATGAATTTCTGCAACTTCACATTCTCACAGTATGTGTAGATGAATGTTAAACTGCACATAGAAAAAATACTTAAAATGACAAAAAATGAAAAGTGAATGAAAAAGCATGAAGTGTCTTAAAAGAGAATATACACAAAGAAAGCTGAGGTATGGTATGTTGATAATCACAGTTGAAGGTACAGTACTAGTAAATAGCCGAACCTTCAAATTTGCATGCTTTAACCCTTTCATTAGCCGTCATGTGGAATGACCTCATTGAGGCCAGGGTCCCTCACATAGTTCTACGTCATGAGCTCAGCTCACTCATATAAGCTGAGAGTGGTAAATTTTGGCCTAGATATGAGAAAATGGGTCTGCACAGTACGCATAAAAAAAAAAAACCTGCCTCAAACAGAGCATGATGGGAAAAGCTTTTTTAATATACTATCTGACTTAGTAATTCGTATGCTGTAAACCATGACCAATCATTCCTGGTTTATTTTATTATCAGGAAATATAGTAAATCTTTTATTTTTATTTGATTATGAATTCAACATGGAAGGCAAGTGTAATACAGGAGAGGCTTGGGGATGTGACTAAATGAACAGAGGAAATATTGTTTTAGTTCCAGGAATGTCTACTCTGTTTATTTTACACTTTTCTTAAATTAGTATATTTTTTAAGTGTGTAAAATTGGCTAAATTACCGACTTCTTTGCATTATATACGGTGGTTGTAATAGTTGAATGGACAATTTCTTGTGCTCAATTGAGAAAATAGAAGGCACACTAGCTAAATAACTAAGAATTTGGTCAAATGAAGCAATGGAATTGACTTGAAATAGGACTCAAAGTGGGCGAAATCACCAATGCATAAATTGAGCCCAGACTGCAAAATTTGTGCCTTCGTAATTCCATAAGTTTTTCATCAAATTTCATATTTTTGGTACATTGCCTTCAGAATAAGATTTTCTACCATTTCAGAAGAAAAAAAAAAAAAAAAAAAGACACTAGAAGCACTATTAATTTCAGGGGTCTAGACAATGAAAGGGTTTACCATGATGCCCATTTTATTTTAGCTTTTCATATGACCCTTAAATTGAAAATCAACAATAGGATTACATTAGATAATCAACTCATTGGATTTCCCACACAAAAATCTCTGTGTTGAAAATCAATTTTAATGAGGGTCAAGCAATATTTAAATATGTGGCCTCTGATATACCTTTGAAGAGTTTCAAGAGTTCTCTTACTCATGCAGCCTGGCCCTGGGCCAGGTTTGTCTGGTGCTTGCCTGATTAACCAGGCTGTTCCTAGCCAGCATATCTATCACAGCCCGGTTGACCTGGGCTGTGAAACATAACAATGAGCCCAAAGCCAAAACAAAATTTTTAACAGATGTAATTTAGTGGAATTCACTGACCATGAATGGGGATCTCTAGGAATCTAACCCAAGCAAACCTGCAACTACAGTATTGTATATATTGTAATATAAAATTATAAAACTAAAACCCAGAAAAAAATAACTTCCAAAATACAACAATACAAATAGTTAACTCACCTGTGAGACAGCTGCGGCCTTTTCTGCTGTAATGCCATCAACTTCTATTTTTGCTTTGGTTGCAGCCTTCTTTGATGATTCTGCATACGACACATCCCCTGCTTGCAGTTTTCTAGACTCTGATGACTGTCCTGAGGCAGATTCATAGCTATTTTTATCTGTCACAACCTGTAAAAGTTTGAGACATGTAGCTCTTGAAAACTAATAGGCATATTTAATTATTAATGAATGTGATGTCTTAGCAAACATTCTCATATGCTACATTATATTGTACTTTATTAAGTTTCACTCAATGAAATATTTGTAAGATAAGAAAAAGATGATATATTGTTGTGCTTTTAAAAAAACAAAACCATCTCATTTGTCAGAACACTATAAGCATTGTATATTTATGAGTTATATAAGTAAATTAAACCCTAACCTTTGTTTTTGATGAAGATGTCACTTTCTTCTGTTCATATTTTAGCTCTTTGGGATTATTTCCATTTGTGGAGCCTGAGGTGAGAGGTGAGGAGCTGAGCTGATCCTGCTGAACTGCCAGGTTCTGCAGGTCAAAATCATCCTCAAGTGCCAGCTGCTCTGTTGATCCCATCTGAAGGGCATCGTTAAGGGCATCCATGGAGCCCATGTTAAAGCCTGAAGCTTTGCGTTTGTTAAAGCCTGACTGCAGACTTGTTGAAGATGCACCCTGCTGCAGGGCAGCATTGCTGGCCAGGGACATGGATCTATTGTAGTTAACGCTATTGCTTTGCTGCAATGTAAACAATGATAATTCATTAGTATTTTTGTAAATACAGTATTGCATGTGCTCTATTTCTAGAGGTAGAGCACATTAGTACAAATGAAGCTGGGAATCTCACAATAAAAATAAGTTTAATTAATCTGTTATAGAGTTATCCCAAGCATTTTTTAGCTCAAAAATATTTAGCCATTATTTCACTGTGATGACTATGGTATAAAAACAAGCATTTACCAGTAAATGTAATAATTCACTAATAAAGCCAACTTGGCAGACTGACAACCAAAAACCTAATTAACAAATTATGGGTGACAACAAAACTAAACCATGTAGAATTATTCCTGTTACAAGGCTAAGTTTAAAAATACAGTACTGATATATGGAGTATATTTAAATTTATTCTCCATGGGGAAGTGGAACAGAATTCTTCCTCCATAAGCCATGCGTGTTGTAAGAGTCGACTAAAATGCCGGGAGCAAAGGGCTAGTAACCCCTTCTCCTTAATACATTACTAAAGTTAAAAAGAGAAACTTTTGTTTTTCTCTTTGGGGCACCCCGCCTTGGTGGGAGACAGCTGATTTGTTGAAAGAAGAAAGATGATGATTTAAATTTATCACATTACTATATTTATTATATGTACCCTGATTAACAACAGTTTAGTCAGTATAATTTTATTTGCAACTGAGAAAACAATAAAGAACAGTTTTGCTTATCTAGAACCTGTACCTCCCAGTTAACAACTCCTCATTACCATAAAAAGAACACATTTCTAACAAATTTGGACCAAAAAAATATGAGCCTGCCAAACATACACAAATCAATGCATATGATAAAAATCTATAATACCAAATTAAATCATTCCAAACTCACCAAAATATAAAAATAAGTCTAAATTTCTTGACGAATTATCATCAATAAACTGTTTGCCCACCATACACACACCAAATGAGTACAGTGGACCCTCGGTTTTCTTTGATAATTCTTTCCAGAATGCTGTTCAAGTGCCATTACCGAACGAATTTGTTCCCATAAGGACGAATGTAAATTAGATTAGTCGTTTCAGACCCCCAAAAATACACTTACAAAAGCACTTACAAAAATACACTTACATAATTGTTCGAGTTGGGAGCTGTACAAAAACTGAGGGTCCACTGTACTGTATATAGGTGTGTCTCACTTTGTAAGCTTTCTTTTATGTAGTCACTCCATTTCTACCAGTAATTCTCTAAGCGCTCCTATGATATCGCCCAAGACCAGCCTTTTGATTTTCAACCACATCTCTTTGAACATCCCTAAACTTGTTTATTGATATAAGAGAGAAATAAAATAAAGATAGCCCATTTTGGTGTAGAAAATAAAATAAGTATATTTTAAATTAAATTTTATGGCTAGGTTTCAATGTTATGCATCAAGTCGAGCAGATGAATGTGGCAAAGTCAAGACGAGGAGTGGAGGGACCGAATAAAGAGAATTAGGAATAGTACAGGGGTGCCACGAGTTTCGTACTGCTCCCAACTCGAACAATTATACAAGTTTATTATTGTAAGTGCTTTTGTAAGTGTATTTTTTGGGGTCTGAAACGGACTAATCTAATTTACATTATTCCTTATGGGAACAAATTCGTTCGGTAACGGCACTCGAGCAGCCTTCTGGAACGAATTATGTCCGAAACTCGGGGTACCACTGTATATGAATTTAGAAGCCATAGTGATACCAACAATATGGCTCCAAGGTCCCTGGACCAAAACATATCCAAAAAGTTGTTATAAATATATGAACTTGTGTCTTGACATCCTTAGGGAAATGTGTCTTCACAGGTACATAATCATAATTATGATTCACCATGACAGACTGAATGGTAGTGGAGTGAGGAAGAAGGGTAAAAGCATAAAGGATTATTAGGAATAAATTTTGGATAATATTTTTTCTTCAGTTTTTTAACCATATTCATTTATTTTTAAATTAATATGACTGTCTGGTGCATCTGGAGTAAGCTCATCCCCTATTATTATTATTATTATTATTATTATTACTGCCTCTCCTCACTTAACGACAGAGTTCCGTTCCTAAGACCACGTCGGTTACCAAATTCGTTGCTAAGTGAGGAGCATACTATAATGGTAGCGGGTTTGAGTCAACCATCTTTGATATCTTTGACATATGGACGAGTCTCCTCACACCCACTGTCCCTGTTAACCTTCAGTGAAAAGGTACCTGGGAGTTAGTCGATCGTTGTGGGTCGCATCCTGGGGAATGGTCAAGTACTACAAACTACTGAGAAAATCGAATGTCTCTCAACTGACCTAATGCACTGTATTAACATCCGGGGTCCCAGACTATTCAACATCTTACCAGAAGATATCCGAAACACGGCTGGAACCAGTGTAGAAGCCTTCAAGAGGAAACTGGACAAATATCTTCACCAGGTGCCAGATCAACCAGGCTGTGATGGATATGTGGGGCAGCGGGCCTCCAGCAGCAACAGCCTGGTTGACCAGGCAAGCACCAGACGAGCCTGGCCCATGGCCGGGCTCAGAGAGTAGATACTCTCGAAACTCTTCAAAGGTATTGTTTTAATGTCACCTTTGCACCATTTATAACATTTCTGATATATTTTTAAATGTTTGTACAGTAGTGTACTGTATATTGTAAATAAACAGAATAGAGGAAATCATCTCTAATATACATTATTTAGGTATGCATACTGGTCCGAGAGCCCGTCGTAAGTCTGAGTCGTCAGTAAACGAGTACATCGCTAAGTGAGGAGAGGCTGTATTATTATCATTGTTGAGTAAACTATTTTTTGGTAAAAATTAGTCAAGAAATGTGAAATCTGCAGTCTCAGAATATATTCATTTTAAATGTTATAATGAGTTAGCTTTATGCAATTTTGCTTTATGTGTCATAGGCCAGGAATGTACATATATTGCATAAAGCAAGGAACACCTATATACAAAAAATGCAATTGAAAAATTGCTTTCTTTTTTCTCACTTATCCATTTAATCTACTGCTATCTCCCATACTCCTTCCATCTACATGTATAATAAAACCCAGCTCCACCACACCTCTCTTCCAGCCAGGAAGATGGATTCTGCTAACTTCATTGTATTTTATGAAATGACATACAGTGGACCCCCGCCTAACGAACACCCCGGAAATCGTACAATTATGTAAGTGCTTGTGGAAGTGTATTTTTGGGGGTCTGAAATAGACTAACCTACTTGACATTATTTCTTAAGGAAGTAAATTCGTTTGGTAATGGCACTTGAGCAGGCTTCTTTAATGAATTTTGTTCGTTAGGCGGGGGTCCACTGTATACTGGTACTATACTTACTGTATCATGTTCATGTCATATTTACAGGCTATAATAAGCTTGAAGAATACAAACTGTTCACATAGTGGATAAGTAAGGAGAGTGTCAGACTGTAGACAATGATTGAATTCAGTTGCTGGTTTTTTTTTTTTTTTTTTATAATTCATGTTAAGCGCTAAACCTATTTGGGTTATTCAGCCCAATACTTTGTGGAGGTTTGATCCTCCGTCTGCTGGGCGCGAGACAGACACACTCAGGGTCAGTGAGAATGAACAGAGCATAGGTCAGTATTATCAAGGTCAATGACTGAATAGCAAGCTGTGGTTTTTTACTGCCATCCAGGTTGCTTCACCAGACTCAGTTTTGCAAACAAGAAGTCAAAGACTCACGAAATCAATGGCAAAAGGTAATAGAATAAAGAGAAGTACATACAGTGAAATGTCAATACGTACTGTAGTGAATACTGGTAATATTACTTGCACACTGTTATGAAAAAAAATCACTGCAGTGAGGTATGTACAATAACAGTTTATTGTGAAGAACAATCACTCGAGATATGCACTCAAGCTCTGTTATATGAATTAAAGCAGTGTTAAAAACAGTGCTGTATTTTATGTGCCACATTACAATATCAGGGTCTAATTAATATTATGAATCAATGAGTTACCTGTACTTAATTCTGAAGTTTGGATTTAATGCCTTAGATTTATATGATACAATCATGAACATAAGGAAATAAATTACAGGTAGTAGGTTGGTAGACAGCAACCACCCAGGGAGGTACTACCGTCCTGCCAGGTGACTGTGAAACAGAAACCTGAAACTGTTTTACATGATGGTAGGATTGCTGGTGTCTTTTTTTTTTTTTCTGTCTCATAAACACGCTGGATAACAGGTATATATCTAGCTACTTCTACTTACACTTTAGGTCACACTACACTGGCATACACATGCATATATATACATACACACATCTAGGTTTTTCTTCTTTTTCTTAATAGCTCTTGTTCTTTTTATTTTCTCTATTGTCCATGGGGAAGTGGAAAAGAATCTTTCCTCCGTAAGCCATGCGTGTCGTATGAGGCGACTAAGATGCCGGGAGCAATGGGCTAGTAACCCCTTCTCCTGTACAAATCTACTAAAAACGAGAAGAAGAAAAACTTTATAAAATTGGGTTGTCTGAATGTGCGTGGATGTAGTGCGGATGATAAGAAAGAGATGATTGCCGATGTTATGAATGAAAAGAAGTTGGATGTCCTGGCCCTAAGCGAAACAAAGCTGAAGGGGGTAGGCGAGTTTCAGTGGGGAGAAATAAATGGGATTAAGTCAGGAGTATCTGAGAGAGTTAGAGCTAAGGAAGGGGTAGCAATAATGTTGAAGGATCAGTTATGGAAGGAAAAGAGGGAATATAAATGTGTAAATTCAAGGATTATGTGGATTAAAATAAGGGTCGGATGCGAAAAGTGGGTCATAATAAGCGTGTATGCACCTGGAGAAGAGAGGAGTGTAGAGGAGAGAGAGAGATTTTGGGAGATGTTAAGCGAATGTATAGGAACTTTTGAACCAAATGAGAGAGTAATTGTGGTAGGGGACCTAAATGCTAAAGTGGGAGAAACATGCAGAGAGGGTGTAGTAGGTAAGTTTGGGGTGCCAGGTGTAAATGATAATGGGAGCCCTTTGATTGAACTTTGTATAGAAAGGGGTTTAGTTATAGGTAATACATATTTTAAGAAAAAGAGGATAAATAAGTATACAAGATATGATGTAGGGCGTAATGACAGTAGTTTGTTGGACTATGTATTGGTAGATAAAAGACTGTTGAGTAGACTTCAGGATGTACATGTTTATAGAGGGGCTACAGATATATCAGATCACTTTTTAGTTATAGCTACAGTGGGAGTAAAAGGTAGATGGGATACAAGGAAAATAGAATCAGTAAGTAAAAGAGAGGTGAAGGTTTATAAACTAAAAGAGGAGGCAGTTAGGGTAAGATATAAACAACTATTGGAGGATAGATGGGCTAGTGAGAGTGTAGGCAATGGGGTCGAAAATGTATGGGGTAGATTTAAAAATGTAGTGTTAGAGTGTTCAGCAGAAGTTTGTGGTTACAGGCGAGTGGGTGCGGAGGGAAGAGGAGCGATTGGTGGAATGATGATGTAAAGAGAGTAGTAAGGGAGAAAAAGTTAGCATATGAGAGGTTTTTACAAAGTAGAAGTGATGCAAGGAGGGAAGAGTATATGGAGAGAAAAAGAGAAGTTAAAAGAGTGGTGAAGCAATATAAAAGAGAGCAGATGAGAGAGTGGGTGAGATGTTATCAGCAAATTTTGTTGAAAATAAGAAAAAGTTTTGGAATGAGATTAATAAGTTGAGGAAGCCTAGAGAACAAATGGATTTGACAGTTAAAAATAGGAGAGGAGAGTTATTAAATGGAGAGTTAGAGGTATCGGGAAGATGGAGAGAATATTTTGAGGATTTGTTAAATGTTGATGAAGACAGGGAAGCTGTGATTTCGTGTGTAGGGCAAGGAGGAATAACATCTTGTAGGAGTGTGGAAGAGCCAGTTGTGGGTGTAGGGAAGTTCGTGAGGCAGTGGGTAGAATGAAAGGGGGTAAGGCAGCTGGGATTGATGGGATAAAGATAGAAATGTTAAAAGCAGGTGGGGATATAATTTTGGAGTGGTTGGTGCTATTATTTAATAAATGTATGGAAGAGGGTAAGGTACCTAGGGATTGGCAGAGAGCGTGTATTGTTCCTTTGTATAAAGGCAAAGGGGACAAAAGAGAGTGCAAAAATTATAGGGGAATAAGTCTGTTGAGTGTACCTGGTAAAGTGTATGGTAGAGTTATTATTGAAAGAATTAAGAGTAAAACAGAAAGCAGGATAGCAGATGAACAAGGGGCTTTAGGAAAGGTAGGGGTGTGTAGACCAAGTGTTTACAGTGAAACATATAGGTGAACAGTATTTGGATAAGGGTAAAGATGTTTTTGTGGCATTTATGGATTTGGAAAAGGCGTATGATAGGGTAGATAGGGGGCAATGTGGCAGATGTTGCAGGTGTATGGAATAGGAGGAAGGTTACTGAAAGCAGTGAAGAGTTTTTATGAGGATAGTGAGGCTCAGGTTAGAGTGTGTAGGAGGGAAGGGGACTATTTCCCAGTAAAAGTGGGCCTTAGACAAGGATGTGTGATGTCACCGTGGTTGTTCAATATATTTATAGATGGGGTTGTAAGAGAAGTGAATGCGAGGGTCTTGGCAAGAGGTGTTGGGCTAAAAGATAAAGAAGCAAATACAAAGTGGGAGTTGTCACAGTTGCTTTTTGCTGATGACACTGTGCTTTTGGGAGATTCTGAAGAGAAGCTGCAGAGGTTGGTGGATGAATTTGGTAGGGTGTGTAAAAGAAGAAAATTGAAAGTGAATATAGGAAAGAGTAAGGTGATGAGGATAACAAAAAGAATAGGTGACGAAAGATTAGATATCAGATTGGAGGGAGAGAGTATGGAGGAGGTGAATGTATTCAGATATTTGGGAGTGGACATGTCGGCGGATGGGTCTATGAAGGATGAGGTGAATCATAGAATTGATGAGGGGAAAAGGGTGAGTGGAGCACTTCGAGTCTGTGGAGACAAAGAACCTTGTCCATGGAAGTAAAGAGGGAATGTATGAGAGTATAGTTATACCAACGCTCTTATATGGGTGTGAAGCATGGGTGATGAATGTTGCAACGAGGAGAAGGCTGGAGGCAGTGGAGATGTCATGTCTGAGGTCAATGTGTGGTGTGAATATAATGCAGAGAATTCGGAGTTTGGAAATTAGGAGGAGGTGCGGGATTACCAAAACGATTGTCCAGAGAGCTGAGGAGGGGTTGTTGAGGTGGTTTGGACATGTAGAGAGAATGGAACGAGACAGAGTGACTTCGAGAGTGTATAAATCTGTAGTGGAGGGAAGGCGGGGTAGGGGTCGGCCTAGGAAAGGTTGGAGGGAGGGGGTAAAGGAAGTTTTGTGTGCGAGGGGCTTGGACTTCCAGCAAGCATGTGTGAGCGTATTTGATAGGAGTGAATGGAGGCATATGGTTTTTAATACTTGACGTGCTGTTGGAGTGTGAGCAAAGTAACATTTATGAAGGGATTCAGGGAAACCGGCAGGCCGGACTTGAGTTCTAGAGATGGGAAGTACAGTGCCGGCACTCTGAAGGAGGGGTGTTAATGTTGCAGTTTTATAACTGTAGTGTAAAGCACCCTTCTGGCAAGACAGTGATGGAGTGAATGATGATGAAAGTTTTTCTTTTTCGGGCCACCCTGCCTTGGTGGGAATCGGCCGATGTGTTAATAAAAAAATAAAATAATGTATACTGTCCTTTCAAAGGGACTGACAAAAAAAATTTAATCGTGTTATAAATTGTAGTTATTTTTGTAGGTAATAAACACGAGCTTACTTTAGGAAAATTCTGTAATTAATAAACTGAAACATTTACAACAGAGTTATTGTTTGAAAATAAGTTAGCCTACTATGATTAGTTTCTTGGCGTTTTTCTGTCTGTAAGACCACCTTCATCAAAATGCACTTTCTCCTGTTTTTGTATACAGATACTGATTCCACAGAAACAGAAAATTATTTGTCACTGTTTGGCCTGTAGTGGGGTAAACAGATAAATGAAAGACTAATAAAGCATTTATAAAACAACTGTTTGAATATCTACCTTTGTTGGGAATCTTGGGTAACATGGATAGAAAGTTATAACAAAGAGTTAGAAAGTAGTACATAGTACCATAACTGCTTATGGCCTTTTAATAGCAGATAGTGACATACAAACACTGATATGGTACTATATTTGAGAAACACTGAAGGAGGTGAACTTACTGCTGTCATTTCACTAATATTGGACTTGACTTCAGACATAGACGACTTGAGTTCTGAAAGGTTTGACTTGTTGATGCTTGCAGAAGCCTTGTGTTCACTTAGGTTACTGGAGGACTTAACTTCACTTAAGTTCGTGGAGGAGTGTGAGTGTGAGGTGTGTTGCGATCTTTTGAGCTGACTGCTGCTGCTCCGACTGCTGCTGCTGCTCAGGTGCTGCTGGAAAAACAATAGGGATAAAGTGAGGTAAAGCATACAGCTATCTCGTAACAACCTTACCCTACATATAAAAACTGATAATCTGTATAATTATGATAATACTCATATCACAATGCCTTCTTCCCCTCACATACTCCTAAACCCACATTTCCTATTCACATTCCAGCTGAACCCCAACCCCTATCCTAAACCTCTCCTCCATTCACAGAATGCCTACAACCAGAAACCTTGGGTCACATAACATCTGGTAAATAGGGAGGGGGGGAATCAGGTTTCACCCATGGAAGAGGGGGGATGGGATTGGTCCATTTTTTTATCAAGAGCCCCTCTTTAGCATCAAAGCATCTTTTGAAGGGCAGACATATAATAAATAACAAATAGTGAGAGAAAGATATGGGTAAGATACACAAATAATGAAAGAAGTGCATTGAAAGACAAAATAAATGAACAACCACATATTTTGGCCCTTAGAGACAAAATGCTTGGGAGTATTAACAAATGCAATACCAAGAGTACCAGAAAGCAAGGCAACAGATCAGGAGGATGGCCCACTAAAGTTAAAGATCCCTTATAGATTGAGGAAGCTGAAAAAAAAAACATACCAGGGAATTGGTTATGGAATACAACCAGGTGTTAGTGATCGCACAGTCTTAAGTTCCAAATCACTGTACTGCATCTAGAAGAGGGACCGGGAAGAATGTGGAAGGAGAGGGCAGCAAATCTGGCGGGTTTGAGAGCATATACGTATTTGACATCTGTAAGCCACAAATCAGCACCCCTGTATGGAACCTGCACCTATAAAAGCGAGTTAATAAAATGGAGAAAATACAGAAGTGTGTAACATGGCTTGTTCCTGAGATATGAGGTACGAGTTACGAGGGAAGGCTTATAAAATTGAATCTAACATTGGAAGACAGACGAACCAGGGGAGGATATGATAACAACATACAAAATACTCAGGGGAATTGAAAAGGTAGACAAGGATAACAAGGATATGTTGTTTGAATGGTGAAAAACGAAAAGGTACTCAAAGGCGCAAGACTAGGAGGGCGTGAATCTGACAAGCCCTAAATCAAGAGATGTAGCTATAAGCTAAGTAAGACTCGACCCCTGCAACCACATTTAGGTGAACGCACATACACGCAAAACCAAAGGTTTTTTAGCCTCTTCTAGCCCTTGTCATTATATATAGTTATTCATTATACGAGCATAACAGCCTTCATTATATAATTTCATTAAATGTGGAAAATTATAAAAAAAAAAAATTACGAAAACTTTCCAATACACAAACGGCAATGAAAATTTCATTTACAACCAGTAACAAGATAAATGGAGACCACAACTTTATAAGACCTTCAGTGAACATGACTGTTGCTCAGTAGAGACAAGTAATCAGTGAAAGTTGATTATGTAGCTACGGCGAGTTCTACCATGTGATAACTGCTCCACCAGACTACACACCTTTGTACTTACAATATCATCATTAAATCTCCTAACAAATCAACACACACATATAAGGTTTGCCATAAATCCACGAGTGTGATGGGGAAACTAGTAGCTTAAAATTCCAATAAAAGCTAAAGGCTATAAACAGATAAAATGGATGAGACTAAAGTACCTACATAAAGTCTCTTCGTTAATTAAGGTGGTGTCCATGGGATGGCAGGTCATAAATCACCCAGGACAGGCCAGATCAGCCAATCCAACTAAACTTTACGAGCCACAGAAGCAGCGTTCTTTAATTCACTGTTTCTCAACATCGCAACCATTCGAAAAATAAAATTGCTAACTTAGTAACTGCCACCACAGCATCTAATATTGTGGCAAGACTAACTTAACCATCACTCCCATAGACTCAATACACTACAATCCTCATCTCTGGACATGAACTGAATTCTTAACTTCTTTCCATTTTTCTTACTTCTTTCTAAATATTCCTCGATTTTATCCTCTTTACACAATCTTACATTATATTTGTTCTTATTCCCATAATTGTTCTTGTTCTTATTCTCATAATTTTTCGGCAAGCATTTCCATTACTTTGCTGCTAGTTTATTATAGATCTCATATCCATCATGTTTACAACAGCACAAATACACAGGGATATAGAGAGGGCAAAATAGTCCCTAATTAAGTAAAAGTGTTCAGTAGTAGTCGGCCAGCAAACTAACCAAGTTTCCCTGATATTTGTTCTCTGTGATGGCTCTCTTGGTGGAATCATTTACCCCGGTGTTCTATTGCACAGACACTGTACGTGTTGGAGGAAAATCAGGCTCAAATTTGAATTCAGCATATCAAAATTGGTTAAAAACGGGTACGTACTTTCAAACGTGAACTGAAATCTTTATTGGCCAGTGCAGAACATTACAAGTTGCTCCAAACACAAGCTTGTTTATATATTTATATTTCAGTACTATAAAAATTCAGTATATAATTGTTTTATATTAATGTATGATGTTAGATACTGTTTTCTGATAAGTATTAATATAGCTTGTCGTAGCAATGTGGGAGGGAATTAGCTGATGAGACATATTCCTCAGCTATATTATCATAAACGTGTTCACAAAGTACCAGAGGATAATTCTGGGTTAAACTAATATGGTGTTAGTGGCAGTTGTGAGCCAGCACACGCCCAGCCACGCCCAGCACCCAGCCCGATCACCCTACCAGCAAACACCCACCCTCCCAGCGTCCGCCCACCCAGCAACCACCCTCCCAGCAACATTACCGCCCATCATCCCAAGACCATTCCCGCCCACCCTCCCAGCAACATCCAACCCACCTTCTCACCAACATCCACCCCACCCTCTCACCAACATCCACCCCACCCTCTCACCAACATCCAGCCCACCTCACCAATATCCAGCCCACCCTCCCACCAACATCCAGCCCACCCTCTCACCAACATCCAGCCCACCCTCTCACCAACATCCAGCCCACCCTCTCACCAACATCCAGCCCACCCTCTCACCAACATACAACCCACCCTCTCACCAACATCCAACCCACCCTCTCACCAACATCCAGCCCACCCTCTCACCAACATCCAGCCCACCCTCTCACCAACATTCAGCCCACCCTCTCACCAACATCCAGCCCACCCTCTCACCAACATCCAGCCCACCCTCTCACCAACATCCAGCACCTCTCACCCATCACCACCTCCAAACATCCAGCCCACCCTCTCACCAACATCCAGCCCACCCTCTCACCAACATCCAGCCCACCCTCTCACCAACATCCAGCCCACCCTCTCACCAACATCCAGCCCACCCTCTCACCAACATCCAGCCCACCCTCTCACCAACATCCAGCCCACCCTCTCACCAACATCCAGCCCACCTTCTCACCAACATCCAGAACACCCTCTCACCAACATCCAGAACACCCTCTCACCAACATCCAGAACACCCTCTCACCAACATCCAGCCCACCCTCTCACCAACATCCAGCCCACCCTCTCACCAACATCCAGAACACCCTCTCACCAACATCCAGCCCACCCTCTCACCAACATCCAGCCCACCCTCTCACCAACATCCAGCCCACCCTCTCACCAACATCCAGCCCACCCTCTCACCAACATCCAGCCCACCCTCTCACCAACATCCAGCCCACCCTCTCACCAACATCCAGCCCACCCTCTCACCAACATCCAGCCCATCTCTCACCAACATCCAGCCCACCCTCTCACCAACATCCAGTCCACCCTCTCACCAACATCCAGAACACCCTCTCACCAACATCCAGCCCACCCTCTCACCAACATCCAGCCCACCCTCTCACCAACATCCAGCCCACCTCTCACTAACATCCAGCCCACCCTCTCACCAACATCCAGCCCACCCTCTCACCAACATCCAGCCCACCCTCTCACCAACATCCAGCCCACCCTCTCACCAACATCCAGCCCACCCTCTCACCAACATCCAGCCCACCCTCTCACCAACATCCAGAACACCCTCTCACCAACATCCAGAACACCCTCTCACCAACATCCAGAACACCCTCTCACCAACATCCAGCCCACCCTCTCACCAACATCCAGCCCACCCTCCTGGGATGCGGTGAGAGTTGGTGCCTGGTAGTGACCTTTCTGTCAGCAGATGCAACGGCAGAGGCAATATCCCACAAAAGACAAACATATACACAAGGTGATTAAACGAAAAGTGTGTGAAAGCGCACCACAGTTTCAAGAGCAGATATAATTTGGCGCTGAGGCCAGAAGTCAATAAAGCCGACTGATAAATGTTAAAAGGCAGGTTCAGAAGCTATGGAGTGAAGTGATCCTTCCAAACATTTATTTGAGTACGTAGACATACATTCAAAGTAATATTAGGCCAATATTTAAGCATGTAGAGGATATGTAGTGTACACACACAACATAAAATGTTGGCAACAGTCCAAATGGGAGCTACTCTTACGATGGCTCCTAGAGCTTAAATAAAAACATTGAAAACAAAAAAACACGAGAAATGTCTTCTTAGAGTAATGGGAGGTAAAGGGAAGAGATAACCAAATAAGGATGTAAAAGGGTATGAAAAATAAAGAGGATATCTTAGAACTATCAACATAAAGAAGCCACAGTTGTAAACTGAGAAAAAGATAAATGCTGAAACTATAGTGGAAAGTATGCTGTCC
The DNA here is from genome assembly GCA_009830355.1 of Cherax destructor. Taxonomy (NCBI): domain Eukaryota; kingdom Metazoa; phylum Arthropoda; class Malacostraca; order Decapoda; family Parastacidae; genus Cherax; species Cherax destructor. The sequence goes on along the minus strand of WNWK01007536.1, from coordinate 3,768 downwards.
ATAAACAGTGGTAGAATAAATAATTATATATATATATATATATATATATATATATATATATATATATATAAAGGGAAAGTCACGAGCCTAGCTGTACTCCCGTACTCTAGGAAGTTTAATCCAATATATTTTCTAAAGTGCTTGTAAAACCGTCTCCTAAAAGACTATGGTTTTTGCATTTACAACTTCAGTGGCCACTATTCCACTAATCTATAACTGTTCAAAAACAAGTTCTTCAACATTTGTTCATCACCTTGTGTTGCATCTTCGAGTGCATCAAATTTATTAAATATCTTGGGTTTTTTAATGAGATAATCTCTTAAGTCTATTTCTTAAGGAAGACAAGATTAAATGCTTTGAGTCTTTCTTCAACTGGCTTGTTTTTTAGGGAAAGTACGAACTTTGATGTCCTCTTCTGCGCACATTTCTCCAGTTTCTTGTAATTTGAAAATGTTTATCTTAGGGTAGGTTTTGTATACTCGTCCGCACTAAGTGTTGTACAGCGAGGGTTAAAACATTCTCATACACAAAGATGTCAGAGTTGCGCTCCTGCCACCACACACAAGTTAACAAACAGCCAATGAGGTCCAGTGATCCACCACAAGGAAATTCATATATTACATAAAACAATCTGTCAAAAGGCTGCACCCCCTTCAATGTGCTTTGATGCTGATGAAAGGTTCTTGATCTAAGGAAATGGAGCTACCCTCCCCTCCCATTTCCTAACATCAAGCCTAACTATCTTCAAATTCCCCAGGCATTGTATGAATCCTAATGGGTTCAGAGTTTCCTCGTGAACAGAACAACAAAGATTGCGCTATACATTAAAATATATTTCTGGAGGTGCTGCATGGATATAAGGGTAACGTCACGTGCCCTACCGTGTGAGTGCTGAGCCAGTAGTGCCACAGGGACAGATGCCAGGCAGTGTGCACCTTACAGAGCCCAGGTGCCAACTGGTCACCCCTGCAAGCATCAGCGGCAAGTCAATGGCCAAAACACAACTTGCCGGCTCGCTTAAAAAAAAAAAATGCGCGTAGGCGTAAAATACTGTGGCGGAGGCCATGAAGTCTTACAGGAAGCAATTAATTGGTGCCCAGAGAAGGAGGTGAGGCCTTCATGGGTGCTTCGTGAGTCGTGGTAATATTACAAGTGCATGCTGTCATACACGGCAGGAAACATGAGAAGGGTGACTAGCATACTCTGCCCGACACCAACGTACCCAGCAGCACTGGCCTGACCCATCCCGCCCTTAACGTACCCAGCTCCGGTCTGACATGTCCCGCCCTAACGAACCCGGCTCCGGTCCGCCCACACCGACACAGAGTCCCTCACTCTCAATACTGCCAGGAACACGACCACCACCACATGTGACATAACACACAAGTGGACGAACCTCTACTCACAGTAGAGGACGACAGTACCTCTAGAGAATAATGGAAGAGAGGAGATATCTGAGCAGGCACTGGACCACAACTTGGACCCCTGCTATTAATGTACACAAATAACTTTTATGAGAAAACAGAACTCTTCATATCACTATTTGCAGATAATGAGAGATTAGCAATTAAGATAAAACAGGAGAGACCAGGGACAAGCTTCATTGAGTTAAATAGTTTCTCTCACAAATGATCGAAACGTTATCTAAATAAAGGCTTGCTATGGTATATCTTTGAATAGACATTACTTAAATAGGCTATAAATAAGGTCAGGACAATCTTTAATTAAACCCCATCTTGATACATGCAAAGTAATGAAAACATGAGGGGGAATACAACTGGGAGAAACAACAAGAAGTAAGAATTAAGGACATAAACAACACTAAAGTAGAAGAGGAGGATGGGATTTGATCATGCCATACGAAATATTTGGATAAAAAGAGTGGATAGGAACACTCGGAGATGTGAGGAATGAGCTAGGAGAGTCATGTGGCAGTTAAAGACATGTCATATCCATGGATGAAGAAGGCAGCCTGGCCTGAAGTAGGGCTGTGAGGGTAGAGAACCCTAGAAACATCACAGGTAAAGGAACGTTAAAATGCATTTTTTTTTTGTCTCGTGGTAGGAAGTGGAACCCACTGGGCGATGATGTGCTAGAGGCACACATCGTACACCGTTTGGAGAACATGTCAGGAATTAGTAACGTCGGTCGATACTTTACGAGGAGTTACGACTCGACTCTTGCAAATCCACCTTGGCGAGTACAGAGTGGAAGGTGAGTGTACCCCCTCAGCTAGTTTCCTGGGTATTGGTGACATTATTATTTTTATGTGTTGGGAGGACCATGAATGGTGGCTTAGTGACCCCGCCCTCTCTCCTACCCACTCCCTCCTCACCTATCCTGCCTGTCCCTGATACCCTGGTAACCTCTAGTTGTGTTACAAAGTTCAAGATGACAAACGGTTATTAATAAAGTTGTCTTAGTAAACAGAGAAGGTTATACCTTTGATGGGTTACGAGTTTTTCTACTCACGCGGCCCGGCCCTGGGCCAGGCTTGTCTGGTGCCTGCCTGGTCAACCAGATCAGAAAGTACTTTTTCAACCTCAGGCCAGGAATCAGTAAAATCGACTTCTTCAAACACACCCAGGGAAAAGAGGAAAACTTTATTCGGATTATTAATCTCGAAGGGTTACCTTACCACCAAGGATAACCCAATAAGGTCAATGTAGCTTTTTTTTTTTTTAGCTCTTCCCCGACCTACAACGGTCGACTAACTCCTAGTTAATAGGGACAGCAGGTGTTAGAATCTAGGCAGATTTATCATTCACCCGGTGACACGCGGGCGATCAGCCCAAAACCCGTGAGTAAAGTTCAGTTCAGTCCATTCAATGACTGAAGATTTGAAATACGCTCCTCTGGGGCTACTATTTTTACACTAATAACCTTAAATTTGACAGCCCAAGGGGATGGACGTATGCATCAGCTATAACGACGTCGGGGACGGCTGCGAAGTCTAGACCAGTGTGGGGGATCTCAGTGAGAATAATACATTAAAATGTATATAGGACTGATCAGAGAGGAATAAATATAGAAAGAGTTATACAGTGAGCAAACAGAAATAAATACATATTATAACAATAATATAATATAAGGTGTAGTAAGTCTCCATAATCAGTACATCCCACATATACTAATACAAATAGGATACAGGCAGGATGGCAGTACAGTATATCTGTGGGACTTGTGAAAAGGCTCTTGGGAAAAGATCTAGAATCACATGCAACCTTTGCTTTTCAAAACATCATGTCACATGTTCAAAAATTAACACAGTAACAAGAAGTGACATCCGTCTAGAAAGGTGTTTCTGGATCTGCAACAAGGATGTGGAACTATGGACAGATATCAGGAAAGCACTCAGGAGGCTAATAAACAATAAGCATGAAGAAAAGAGGAACTATTGAATAGTCTCCCGGTATATATAGAACTTGGGAAGATAAGAAAGGGGTAAAGTATAACACACAGAATGACCAGTCTACAACAATTGACCCAAAAATAATCAGTCATCCACGGGAAAAACACAGGAGACAAAAACATTAGCTAACTCAGCCCCAGCCCCAGGACTGACCCAGACCCAGCCCCCAGCCATAGTGAACATCCGGTTTTGGTTAAGGACGCCACCACAGCCATAGCCTCTAATACAGATATAGTAGGGAGTCCTCTTCCAGGGAAAATGTTGGCCCCATGTCATCAAAGGAGAAAAGCGCAGATAACGAGGAAAACCAAGGAGTGGAAAGAGAGGAAAAAACGCAGATAATTCTGCAGATCTTT